>JAHLJS010000036.1:0-166213 GCA_038502445.1 Eremochloa ophiuroides | reverse complement strand
CCGTGGCCAGTACAAATCGTACTGATAAATTTGCTGTTAGGTGACGAGAATGAGTGCGACTTCGAGGGAGATGATGACGAGGAATAGGGTCACGTGCTACACTCAAGTTGGCCGTGAAGGATGAATCGCTTCCGCATCTTCTAAAGCTTCTCTGAATGTTGATTCCGCCAGTGTGGCGATGTAATAAATGTTTATGTAAGACTTAATTACCGTTGTATGGATCCTGGTGTCAACTGAGATATGGGTAATTTCATGGATTGTCCCAAGCAATCTGTTGAATTACAATTCGAGCCTGTGGATTTCCCTTCGCGGAAATCGAGGTCGTTTCAGTTGGTATCGGAGCCATACTTGACTGTAGGACGAGACCCATAGAAAATAGACGTTAGAATAGGAAGCCAGACTCTCTTTCGGTTATATTACCGACCTTGCATTCACTTTTTATGCAATGGCTTATCTAATACAAGGATCTGCTAATCCGTTTTCTTGAAAAATTTGTAGATGACCAGCCTTGGACCACCACTTCGTCCACTGCACGATGGAACTATTGAGATCCCGATCAAAGGGAGGAACCACGAGAGATCGAGGCAGAGGACAGCCGCATACCCGACTCCATACTCGACCTTATGCACCAGTAGCTTATGGGACCCTGCGTGGCCCTTAGACTAGTGATACCATGAGTTGTCCTGTCATTGGCTATCTGCGCATAGCACGATCTTCTTAGCAGCTAGGAACATCCTTTATAATAACCATGTGATGAGTGACATTTGGATCTTATGCTTCTTATGGTTCTCTATGCTTCTTTGGTTGAGTGTAGGATAGCATGAAAAATGTTTTAATTCATTTAAATCGTTGAAAACATCTAACTCCTACTTAAACCACTACGAGATTATTACTGCACTAAGCACGTACCTAATAACTTCAGATGTCAATGAGACGTTCCGCGCGCCTGGAGAATCGCCAGCCCTCCCCCGCACCTGCGCCAGGACGTGGGCGTGGTCGCAACCGTGGACGCCCAGCTGGCAGGCGAGCTGGAGTTAACCTGGAAGAAGAGCTGCGCCGGGTAGAGGATGCACCACCGGTGAACGATCCGCCACCACAGGGCGAGAATGTGCCTCCGCCACCGCCACCGCCGCCGCCACCGACGTTGGCAGAAGTGATGGCACAGCAGACCCAGCTGCTGAATGCTATTGCTACTGGGATGAACAGGCACCATGGGCCACCCCAGAATGACTTCCAAAGGAAACTGGAGGGTTTCCTGAAGCTGAGGCCACCCACCTTCGACGGGACCGACAGCGATCCCCTCGCTGCCGACGATTGGCTTAAAGAGATGGAGAAGAAGCTGGACCTGACCACTTGCTCCGACGAGGAGTGTGTTGGGATTGCTAGCCACCAGCTGACCGGTGCTGCACGAACATGGTGGGACAACTACACCAGCGCTCACGAGGACCCAGCCCGCATTGACTGGGATGAATTCACCGAGGCTTTCCGTGACCACCACATTCCTGAGGGAGTCATGGAGGCCAAGGAGAACGAGTTTCGCAACATCTCCCAGGGAGTTGACCGGATCCACGAGTACACCACCCGTTTCAACTGCTTGCTCCGCTACGCACCTGCGTCTTGCGTGAGTTCCGAGAAGGAAAAGATGTACTACTACAGGAAGGGACTTCAGACCAAGATCAGGTTGGCTCTGTCAGGGAACAAGAGCTACACTCTGCGTGAGCTGATTGACCGCTGTATTGAGATCGAGAAGGATCGCATGGAAGCACGCCTGGAATTCGAGGCCCAGAACAAGGGAAGGAAGCGCCGCTCTGAGGGACCCGCTCGCACTGCTCCACCCCAGAGACAGCGAACGGGTGCACCCCCGCCTTTCCGGACTCGTCAGGGACCATCTTCGGGAACGAGCCGTGGTGGTGGTACCAACAACAGCAACTATCACCGCCCCGCTCAGACCTACCCTGCGCCGACTCGAGCTGTGCAGAACACACCCGTCCCGGCTACCAACACACCGAGGACAAGCAACTGGAAGGCTCCTGCAACAACCGTAGCAGGCAGTGCGCCCTTCACTTGCTTCGGATGCGGAAGGCCTGGACACCGTGTGGCTATGTGCCCCGACCTCAACGGTGCACCAGCAGCTGCACAGGGCACACCGAACCAGGGTTCTGCTACCCGAGGAAGACTGAACCACATGACCGCTGAGGAAGCTGAAGCTGCACCTGATGCTGTGTACGGTACGTTCCTAGTTCAGGGTAACATGGCTACAGTTCTGTTCGATTCGGGAGCTACATGTTCGTACATTTCATCTGCATATGCACAAAAGCATAACATACCTGTAACCCCGAGAGCAAACCCCATCCTAACTAGCTCACCCTTAGGAACCTTCAGAAGCGTTCACATATGTAGGGGAGTGATAATCACAATCGAGGGACTTGACTTTCGAGCTAACCTAACCCTACTACCCTCCAATAGCTTAGATGTCATCTTAGGCATGGACTGGCTAACCAAACACCGGGGAGTGATATCTTGTTCACCTAGATATGTTTAGGTAACCCACCCTTGGGGAACAGCTGTCCGATGTGTACCCCAAACCGAGAGAGTCCAAGCCCTCCTATGTGCGCTGGAGACTAAGGCAGATAAAATGGAGCTGACATTCAGAGATGTGCCAGTAGTCTTGAATTCAATGACGTGTTTCCAGAGGAGTTACCAGGAATGCCACCGGATAGAGATGTGGAGTTTGTTATAGAGCTGATGCCAGGGACTGCACCGATTGCCAAAAAAACCTACAGAATGTCGGCTGATGAGTTGAAGGAACTCAAGAAGCAGCTGGGAGAATTGTTGGAGAAGGGCTTCATTAGGCCTAGTGCGTCACCCTGGGGATCTCCCGTTTTATTTGTCAAGAAGAAGGATGGCACGATGAGGATGTGCATTGACTACCGGAATCTGAATGCGGTCACGGTCAAGAACAAGTACCCACTGCCCCGCATCGATGATCTGTTAGATCAACTGAGTAAGGCCAAGTACTTCTCAAAGATTGATCTCCGATCAGGGTACCATCAGATGAAGATCAGGGAAGAGGATATCCGGAAGACTGCATTTGTCTCTAGATATGGACAGTATGAGTGCACAGTAGTCTCATTTGGACTCACTAATGCTCCAGCATACTTCATGAACATGATGAACAAGATCTTCATGAATGAGCTAGACAAGTTTGTGGTGGTATTTATTGATGATATATTGGTTTACTCAGCCACAAAAGAGGAACATGAACATCATCTGAGGACCGTATTGGAGAGGTTGTCTCGCAACCAGCTATACGCCAAATTCTCCAAGTGCGAATTCTGGCTTGAGGAAGTTGCTTTCCTTGGACACGTACTGTCAGGAGAAGGAGTCGCGGTAGACCCAGCCAAGATTGAAGCTGTGAAAGAGTGGGAACAACCCTTTAATGTGTCAGAAATCAGAAGCTTTTTGGGACTTGCAGGATACTATCGCAGATTTATTGAGAATTTCTCCAAGATTGCAAGACCCATGACCAACTTGCTGAAGAAAGAGAACAAGTTTATATGGACTCCTGAATGTGAGAAGAGTTTTCAGACCTTGAAGGAGAAGCTCACTACTACACCTGTACTAGCCCTACCCGACATTCACAAAGATTTTGTTGTATATTGTGACGCCTCTCGGTAAGGTTTGGGCTGTGTACTAATGCAAGAAGGAAGAGTGATAGCTTATGCCTCAAGACAGTTGAAGGAACATGAGCAGCGATACCCGACTCATGACCTAGAACTTGCAGCCGTGGTACATGCACTCAAGATTTGGAGACACTATCTAATAAGCAATAAGTGTGACATCTACACTGACCACAAGAGCCTGAAGTACTTCTTCGCTCAGGAAGATCTGAATATGAGGCAGCGCAGATGGCTAGAACTCATCAAGGACTATGATCTTGAGATCCATTACCACCCAGGAAAGGCTAATGTTGTCGCTGATGCACTTAGCCGCAAAAGCTACTGCCATACCCTCATCACCAACTCTATGCCGCCTGAGCTCAGGAGAGAGTTCGACGCATTCCAGCTCGAGGTAGTCTCCTATGGCATGCTAAATGAGCTTCGCATCGAGTACAATCTCACCTCACGGATCCGTGAAGCGCAAAAGAACTGTCCTGAGATAGACTATATCCGTGGTTTGATGAAGCTGGGGAGAGGCCCCGAATACCGAGAAGATGAGCAGGGAACTGTATGGTACAAAGATAGAATCTGCGTACCGACGGATTCAGCGATACGAGAAGAGATTCTGTCAGAAGGGCATGACTCCAAATATTGCATTCACCCAGGGTCAGCCAAGATGTACCATGATCTAAGGAAGCACTTCTGGTGGGAGAATATGAAGGCAGACATTGCAGGGCATGTAGCCCGATGTGACACTTGCAGCAGAATCAAGGCCGAACATCAACGACCAGCCGGCCTACTACAACCCCTCGCAATTCCAGAATGGAAATGAGAATGCATTTCGATGGATTTTATCGTTGGGTTACCCCGCACCGAGAAGAAACACGATTCGATTTGGGTGATAGTCGACCGTTTGACCAAAGTCGCTCATTTCATTCCCATCAGCATTGGCTACGAGGCCGAACGGCTGGCGGATTTATACATAACCCACATTCTGAGACTACACGGGGCACCCACAAGCATAATATCTGATCGAGGCTCACAATTCACGTCTCGATTCTGGCAGGCTTTGCACAAATCCATCGGAACCAAGCTGGACTATAGCACGGCTTATCACCCACAAACTGACGGTCAAACAGAAAGAGTGAACCAAATTCTCGAAGATATGCTCCGAGCTTGTGTGATAAAATACAAGACCAATTGGGAAAGCTGCTTACCCCACGCTGAATTCTCGTACAACAACAGCTATCAAACAAGCCTCAAGATGTCACCGTTTGAGGCATTGTATGGGAGACCGTGCAGAACCCCGCTAATGTGGTCAGAACCCGGAGAGAGGGCCTTCTTTGGTCCTGTTAAGATTGTGGAAGCAGAAGAAGGTGTTGCCCAAGAGAGAATTTGAGGATTGCACAGAGTAGGCAAAAGAGCTATGCAGATAGAAGACGTAGAGAGCTCGAGTTCAAGGTTGGGGATTATGTCTACCTCAAGGTATCTCCACTTCGTGGCACCGTCAGATTCCACGTAAAAGGGAAATTGGCACCAAGATATGTTGGGCCATACAAGATCTGTAAAAGGGTTGGAAAGCTTGCTTACAAGCTGGAACTACCGGAGGAATTATCTGGAGTACACCCCGTGTTCCATGTCTCGCAATTAAGGAAGTGTTTGAAGCTTCCCGAGGAGCAAGTTCCTACGGATGCATTAGACCTGCAAGACACGCTTGAATACAAGGAACATCCTATCAAGATCTTGGTATAGGATACCAAGGAGACGCGGAACAAGACTATTCCGATGTGCAAGGTACAATGGAGCAATCACACTGAAAGGGAAGCTACGTGGGAGAAAGAATCGGACTTGCGGATTATGTTTCCTTACCTCTTCGATGGGTACGTTATCTCTGAATCTCGAGGTCGAGATCCTAATGAGGGGGGAGGACTGTAACAACCCTAAAAATCCACACAACCTAAAAATCCCAACCAATTAAAATTTTTCATTTATTTATTATGAAAACCCATTTTTCTTGTGCAAGCATATAGGTTTCATTATGAATTTGGTAAATAAAGGAGTATAGCTTGCATTTTAATTCCATTCACATAGAATAATAGCCTATGCATCACATTTGGGATTTATTGCAATTTATGTTTATATTTACTCAATATTTAAAATGGGCAATATATGTATATATATACACTAAAATGAAAATAGAAAAGGAGAAAGAGAGTTAGGCCAGCCATTCGGCCAGCCGGTCTGCTAACCCAGCCCAAGCCAGCCCGGCCTTCTTCTCCTCACCTCACCCGCGCGCGGCCCACGTTGCGGCTCGGCAGCGCGCGCGCGCGACCGGCACACACGCGCTCGCGCTCGCTGCCAATCCGGGCCCGCATGTCAGCCGCCTTCCCCTTCCACTGTTTCTCTTCCTCACGAAGGCGACGCGCTTGCCGATAGCACCACGCCCCGCAGAGCTGTCCCCCTCCTGTCCCCTCCTTTCTTAGCCGCCAAGCGAGCCCGCGTGCACCCTGAAGCCCTAGCATCGAGCGCTCGTAGCCCTTTGATCTACCGAGATCAATCGCGGCCATCCGCCATGGGAACCTGCCAAGCTCGCCTATAAATTGGAGCACCCGAGGAGCCCTAGCCCATTCCCACTCGCAGCCGCCACGCTGCGGCTCCACAAGCCACCGCACCCCACCGCATAGCCGAGAGAGAGGGAGAAGGGCGGAGCAGAGGAGGAGGAGCTGCCGGAGCGCCGCCGCCGCGGAGCACGCCGAGCCGGACACGAAGGAGAAGCCGGAGCCCCGTCGTGGTTCGGCACGGCACTGCGATCACTCTGCACAGCGTCACCTCGTCACTGCACCGCCATCCTAGCTTCACCGACACCACGGTGAGCCACCGCACGCCATGTCCGAACCTCGCCCTGCTTTTGCCATGGTGTTTCGCCCACGGGACGCGCAGGCACGAGCCTTTACCGGCTCAGGAAGATCACCTGCACCATGCACTCATGCGACCGGCCGAAACCCCCGGACTATAAGCTTGCTAGACCGAGAACGCAGCACGACGCGTTCTCGGCGGAGCGCGCTCACCACCGACGCGTTCCGATGCCGAATCACCCGTTCCGAGCAATCCGACTAGCACCCGTATAGGTTAGAGCGTCGTGGAGCACCGCCACGACCCCTTGAGCTAGCTACGTGGATCTAAGCGCTAGAGGAAGCCTTGTCCGCAGAGCGCCGCGACCTCGCCGGAGCACCGCCGCGGACCAGAGCCAAAAGGAGGCCCTGCCCTGTCACTAGTTCACCACTAAGGGGACGTATGCCCAATTAGTCGCGCCAATTTGACGGAACCACGTCCAGATATGCCAAAACGAGACCGTAACCACCTTGCCGTCGTCAGCCGCCGCCGGCATCACGCCGCCGCCACAACCGAGCACCTTGGGAATCTCGGTAGCCAAAATTGGTAGTTGGTATACCATCGCCATAGACCCTGGAGGCGTATACATCTCCTAGAAGACCTCCTTAGCCCCGCCGGAACCTCACAGTCACGGCGACATCGCCGCCGATGACCGGAGCATCTCAATACCGCGACCAGGAACAAAAACCGACCACCTCGGACAAGCTTAGTTGCGGAAGATCGAACCTCCATAGCCCGGAACACCGAGAGGTGCGTTCTCGGGGAAACGTGATCGCCGACGACACGTTCCGCCTCGCCAAAATCCGTTCCGAGTACCTCGCGCTGCGGAGAAAGGCCGACGAGGTTCGCCAAGTCTGCCTCGGCACCGCCGCGAAGATAGCCGAGCCCCGAATCATGTCTGTCGCCTTGGCTACGTGCGCCTCCACCTCGTCGGAGAACCGCCGTATGCCAAGGGAGAAAAGGAGGCCATACCACGGCTCTAACCCGCCACCATCTGGTCGGACGACTGCCTGAGCACGCCAATTGGGGAAAGCCGAGCCCTGTCTTGCCGAAATAGGGTCATCGCCGCCCTGTCATCATCCGCCGCACCGGAGAGACACCGCCGCCTTGAACAGACGCCCTGGAACCCTGCTAACCCAAATCTCCGATTCGCCCGAGCCTCCCTGGGAGAGCTCGGGAGAGCGGCACCCTCGGCGCACCAAATCTCCGATTCGCCCGAGCCTTCCCGGGAGAGCTCGGGAGAGCGGCACCCTCGGCGCCCAAATGTCCGATTCGCCCGAGCCTCCCCGGGAGAGCTCGGGAGAGCGGCACCCTCGGCGCCCCGAATCTCCTATTCGCCCGAGCTATGCCGAGCTCCGCCGAACTACGCCGAACTATGCCGAGCACCGCCGAACTACGCCGAGCCACACTGAGCTCCGCCGATCTACCTCCGACCACCGCCGAGCTACCCCCGACCACTGCCGAGCTAGGCCGAGCTACGCCGAGCTACGCCGAGCTCCGCCGATCTACCCCCGACCACTGCCGAGCTACGCTGAGCTAGCCCGAGCTACGCCGAGCTCCGCCGATCTACTCCCGACCACCCCCGACCTACGACGAGCTATGCCGAGCTCCGGCGAACTCCGCCGAGCTCCGCCGAGCTACACCGAGCCCCGCCGAGCCCCACCGAGCTACGCCGAGCTCCGCCGAGCTATGCCGACGCCGGCGACTCTCTGAGGAACCAGTAACGAACACCTGGTGGACGACCATCGGGTCTGTGTTCTGATGAGGTGCCACATGCCGCACTACTGGACCCGCGCGCCACGTGGACCAATCCCGAGCTGCCCCTGATTAACCGACCAATTTTTCCATTTTCAGAAAATAGGATAATCTTCGGAAATTCATAACTTATTCGTACGATGTCCAAAAATTGCGCACCATATATCAAAATTCTCAGAAAAATGAGATCTACAATCTAAGACTATGTTTGTGTGCATTTGGCTCTTTATTTTATTGGATTTTTCTGAAATACTCTATAGGAGTCGCTGACGCGACTGTTTCGTGTTCGATTTCAGAGCCGGAGGAGGATCTGACTAAGGAAGACGACCACGAGTACTTTCAGGAGCTAGGAGACGACTACGAAGGTGCCATGTCCCACCAAATCCTTAGATCCTATTTACGCATTGCAAATGACATTGTTGCTATTGCTTTATGATTATGTATGGATTGGTTGCATGGTAGTATATTTGAATTCCCTGCCTTGATAAGACTTTACCCTGCTATCCGCTGCTAGGTTAGCTTCTGCTTAATTTACTGCTACTCTTCCACTACTTACTACTTGCTATATGCTATGTGGTGGAATTGGGACGGTGTATATCTGATTATAACCACTGGGAGAGAGTGCTGCGTGCGTCTTGGGTGCGTGGTAAGGGTTGATGTCGACCAAGTGGGATGTGAGACAAGCCCGTGGGGCAAGCCGTGCCGGGGGTGCAACCTGGGCATCCCCACGAGAGATACCTGTGGCGGGTAAAGATTGTTGAGGAGGTTCCGGGTGGGATAGCCTTGTTGGTTTGAAGCCCGTGGACGGAGGTGCTGGGATGGCACGGGGAGAGTATCCCCTAAGTGAAGATGCCTGCTTGGTCACAACCTAGGATCTGACTAGTGACCGGAAACATCTGGATTCCCTTGCTACTCGCTCGCTTCTGATGGGCGGGAGACGGCTGGACTACTTGGTAGGGCGGTACCACTACTGCTAGGTTGAAAGGTGATAAGGGTGGGCGGTGACGGATGGAGAGATTCCCGTACCGTCCTAGATGCGCAGTACCACTGGTTGGGCCTGGTGCTGCGTCTCCCAGTCTCAGCATGACGGTGTTGGATCCGGAATATCCCAGGGCTGAGTGGTAGGGTGGTACCGACCTAGGCAAGCAAGCATCCGGAATTCTGCCTAGATGATTGTACAGCATTGATGATGGCTAATCTTGTGAGTAGTAAAACCTCTGCAGAGTGTATGGTTGATCGATCGATACATATGCCAACCTGTTGGCTATGGACCTTTCCTAATGTTTCTGCAACCACTATTAGATGAGAGCATATTCTTTTCTCCCCCTGGATAACATTTTTCTGGCAGTGTACCCGTTGTGGTAGTGTGCCGCTGAGATAGGCCCGAGAGGGAGTTGGGCCTGTCGAATGAGAGCGAGGTGTGGGTATGTGAGGTGTGGTGATGGGAAAAGGGATGATGGTGTTAACTGGTGATAAAACTTGACTAATTAAACATTGATTTCAGCTGCATAGGAAAACCTCAGCCTATAGGTCTGCTTGTATAGCCTTGCATCCACTTTCCACAAAGCAAATGCTGCATAGGTGGACTCCGTGGCCAGTACAAATCGTACTGATAAATTTGCTGTCAGGTGACGAGAATGAGTGCGACTTCGAGGGAGATGATGACAAGGAATAGGGTCACGTGCTACACTCAAGTTGGCCGTGAAGGATGAATCGCTTCCGCATCTTCTAAAGCTTCTCTGAATGTTGATTCCGCCAGTGTGGCGATGTAATAAATGTTTATGTAAGACTTAATTACCGTTGTATGGATCCTGGTGTCAACTGAGATATGGGTAATTTCATGGATTGTCCCAAGCAATCTGTTGAATTACAATTCGAGCCTGTGGATTTCCCTTCGCGGAAATCGAGGTCCTTTCACCCCGTCTTCATGGTCCCTTGCACATACTGGGCATTTTGTATCAATATCCATGCCACGTCGTGCTAGGTTGCCTCGAAGTGGATGGCTCTCATGGGTCATCCTCCAGAGAAAATGCTTGACCTTACTAGGGCAAGGCAGGTTCCACATCTTACTCCAAATATGATCAGCTTGTTGTCTGCTTCCTCCTTGAGCTGCTCTGCAATCCCGTCTTCTTATCATCTCCTCCCTATAGACTTTATATGCACTTCGTACACTGAATTTCCCGTGCTTGACAAAATGCCAAGCTAGTCTGTTATCACGTCCTTCAAAAACTGGCAATGCCAAAATTACTCTCTGATCTTCCTCCCAGAATAAATCCGTGACCAACTGTACGTCCCAATCACCGGTGGTAGGATCAATCAGCTCATCAACATTAGTTACCAAGCTAGCACCCCTCGGCGTGATGGGTTTTCTGGAGGCATCCCTCGGCAACCAAGGATCAGTCCAGATTTTGAGTCCCCTTCCGTCACCAAGTCTCCACACCATACCCTCCTTCATCAGTTTTACCCCTTCAAAATACTTCTCCAAGTATAGGACATAGACGCTTCCGGCAGGGCATCCAACACAGTTCCACCCCCTGAAATATTTGGCTCGTAAGATCTGCGCGCAAAGTGAGTCAGGTTTCTCCCAAAGCCTCCATGCCTGTTTTGCCAGCATGTCTAGATTGAAGGCATGAATGTCCCGGAATCCCAACCCTCCCTCCTTCTTCGAACGCATCAATGTATCTCTATCCACCCAGTGAATCTTGTGTTTCCCCTCTTGTTGGTTCCACCAATATCGACACACCATCGCACTCACTTGGTCACAGAAACTCTTGGTAAGATCAAAGCATCCCATAGCATACATAGGGATTGCTTGAGCTACCGCCTTGATTAAGATCTCCTTCTCCGCCCATGACAGAAACTTTTCCTTCCACCCCTGGATCCGCTTTCCAGATTCTATCCTTTATATAAGCAAAAGTGTCATTTTTAGACCTACTGACTTGTGCCGGAAGCCCCAGATACTTCTCATTCAGTGTTTCCTTCGTGATACTCAGCAATGAGCACACTTCATGTTTCGTATGCACATTGGTATTCCTGCTAAACAGCACTGCCAATTTGGCTTTATTGATCATTTGACCAGAACAACGCTCATAGAGCTCCAAAATGTCCTGCAACTGTCTAGCATCCCCCTTTGTCGCTCGAATCATTATCAGAGAGTCATCGGCAAACAAAATGTGTGAAACACTAGGAGCACTAGGACAAATTCTTACTCCTGCAATTCTTCTGTTCAACTCTGCTTGCTGCAACAGTGCTGAGAACCCTTCTGCATATATGAGGAACAAATATGGGGAGAGTGGATCTCCTTGGCACAAACCCCTCTCAGGTCTGAACTCCATCGACAATTCCCCATTCACCTTGATTCTATAGCTCACAGATGTGACACATTCCATAATCCTAGATATCCACTCTTGGCAGAACCCCAATTTTACCATCATGTCGTGCAAAAAATGCCACTCTACTCTATCATATGCCTTACTCATGTCTAGCATGATAGCTGCATGCCCCACTTCTCCTTCTCTTTTATTCAACAAAAAATGTGTGATCTCATAGGCAATCAGAATGTTGTCTGAAATAAGCCGGCCTGGGACAAAAGCACTCTGATTCGATGTGATAATCTCTGGCAGCACCTCTTTCAATCGGCTAGACAGCACTTTGGAAATGACTTTGTAAACAACATTACACAAACTGATAGGGCGAAGTTCCGTAACCTTCTCCGGTCTCTCAACCTTGGGAATCAAAGCAATGGTCGTCTCATTCCATTCCTCCGGCATCTGCCCTCCATTTAACACATGCAACACTTCCTGAGTGAGCTTACCCCCAATCACGTCCCAAAATTTCTTGTGAAAAATTGATGGCATCCCGTCCGGACCCGGAGCTTTCAGATCACCAATGGAGTCGAGAGCACGCTTGATCTCATCTTCACTAAACTCAGCCATTAATTTGGAGTTCATGTCTGCAGATACCTAGGTTTGGACAGCGCTGAGAACACATTGGTATTGTTCCTCAGTGCCGGCCTCCCCCGCCCTAAAAAGCTGCACAAAATAGTTAGTTATATGCTCCATCCTATCCTTCTCCTCCTCCACCCAACTCCCGTCCTCCTTCTGCAGCCTTCCTATCCTATTTCCTCTCTTCCTCTCAGAGCACGCCTTATGGAAGTAACTAGTATTTCTATCTCCGAATTGCAGCCAGTTGGCATGAGCCCTCTGTCGCCAATATGTATCTATTTGGTCTTCCAACCGATCAACCTTGAAGCTCCAAACCGCCTCCCTAGCAACCGAATAGTCACTAATTGGCGCCCTCCTCCATTTTTCCAGTTCTTTCTTTGCTTCCTTCAATCTTTTTTCTAGATCTCCTAAACTATTGACACTCCACTCCTTCAGACCGGTGGCAACATTCGTTAGCTTCGCACCCAACACCCCATCCTCTCCTCCGAGGTTCCACGCCTCCTCAACGACTCCCCTACACCCCTCCTCCTTCAACCAAGACGCTTCAAATTTGAAATCCTTGCCGCCACCTCCACTCCTACTATCCCGCTGATTCTCAGTTAGGACAATCACCGGTCTGTGATCAAACCTATACATATCCCCATTCTTAACCAGCACCAATGGAAACTTTTCTCTCCACTCCCCATTAGCCACAGCTCTGTCCAGACGTTCCCTCACATGTGTGCTCCCCTTCGTTTGCTTATTCGTCCATGTAAAAACATCTCCGATAAACCCAAGATCATGTAACTCACAACTCTCTAAAGCCCTTTTAATGCGGTCCAAGCAGGACTGCGGACGGGGTACCCCTTCCTCCTTCTCATGGTGGAAGAGTATCTCGTTAAAATCATCTGCACATATCCAGGGAATGCCCACTGGTTGTTGCAAGCGAAGATTCTCCATAACCTCCCAAGTCTTATACTTCAGGTCAGACTGGGACTCGCCATAAATCACAGTAAATCTCCACCAAACCCCACCCGCCTCCAAGACTTCCATGTCAATGTGGTACTTCGATTTACTATGGCATACCAGATCGACACCTCTACTCCAGAGCACCGCAAGCCCCCTCCTTTGCCTTCGCAATCCACCACCTCCATGTTCGCCATCCCTAGTTGCACATGTATCACCTCCATTCTTCTCTCGTCTAGCTTTGTTTCAGACAAGAAAAGAACATCTGCCTCCTCGGACTTCTGACACTTCAGAAGCCCACGAACTGCCAGGGCGTTTCCCAACCCCCGGCAGTTCCAAGCTATAAGCTTCATTGGGTCCCGCAGGACCGGTCCGCCGGCCCCGCCAAACTTGAAAAAGCGGCCTCCTCATCATTAGCAAATCTCCCCATCTTCATTCTCCCCTCCACATCAATATCCATTCCCGTCTCCTCATCCCTGTGTCTCTTCTTCTCAACTATTGGAACCTCTTCTTTCTTCTTTTCTCCTCCAGACCTCCTTTGCACCCTTCTAATCGGTTTTGTGGCCTTACCATCTTTTTTAATTTTGTCTGACTTGATAACAGGGACCAGAGAGCCATCCGGTACCAGATTCTCATCAACCAGAGCGACTCCTTCTTCCTGTACCCCGAATTACATGGGACTATTTATGTCCACTTTTCCTTCACTCCCAAGTACCCCGCTAGCCCCCAAGCTTCTCTCCTCTGGCTCCCTTCCCCTCTCCTTCTCACACAACGCCAGGAGTAGGACTTTCTTCACGCTCCCCTCCACTTGCACCTGACTGGTTGTTTTCAGTGGGCTCGACACCTCCTGACCAGAAATTTTGTCTATCTCCTTTGCCCTCTCCGGAATGCCCTCCTTCCTCCAGCTCGCACTATCACTGCCTCTTCTCCCACCACTACCTTCACTGCTCGTCCCACTCACACTTCTTCCCCGCGCGCTCCTCCAAGGAAGCTGCGACCGGAACTCAGGCACTTTCCCTCATAGATCCTCTCCTCCTCTTTTCTTCTCCGGTATGAATCTTAGGGATTTGTTGAAAGGTTGCACTGCTCCTTTCTCCAACTGCACCTAACAGAAACGATCAGTATGACCAATGATTCCGCAAGTGTAGCAGAAGTCCGGGAGGTATTCATAGATAAGAGGGCACCACTTCATGTCTTCATTCCCTACATCACCCAGATCCAGCGTCACGCCTCTCATGAGGGGCTTCCTAATATCCAGCCTCACCTTCACCCTAAGAAATTGACCAATCGCCATCCCTTGATCATCAACATCCACCTCCAGCACTGCCCTGATCAGATCACCTATCATCTCCCCAACCCTTCTATTCATCATCCCCAAAGGCATCTTCATGATCCACACCCAAATGGGGATGTCCACAAACACGACCTCGTTGATGGTTTTATTCCCATCAAAATCCACCATCACCACCAGATCCTTGCCGAACATCCACGGTCCATCCTCCAGAGCCCGCTTCTTCCCAGAGGCTTGTAGGAACGTGAAAAGAAATCGATTTTCTCCCAAGTCCCTGCACTCCACACCCTTCAAAGGACACCCGACTCTCCCAAGGGACTGTTCTAGGGCATCCGCTCGAATTGGCCTCTCCGCCAACACCTTCCTCACCGCCTGCACGTCCTTCTTCCCCTTGAGTCCGTCGCCTACCCCTCCGATCTTGAGGCACTTGCGCTCAGACTCCGACAAACGCAAGTTCTCCATCAACTCCGACACCCCATCTGTCTTCGGTTCCATTGCAGTCGCTTCCCGCCCGGAACGAAGAACCGCCACTCTGGAACCCTACCAATCAAGTATGAGGAGTCATATCTTGAGGAGAATCAATAATTGTTGAACCATATGAAGAAGTAACTTGTGGCAAGTTAAAAATCTTGTGAAGTATTTGTTACTCTAAGAGGTCAAACCTCCTAAATGGTCATGAGTTGTCCAGCTAGCTTTCGAGCTCGTGGGAGGCCACAAGGAAGTTTGTGAAGGCTTAGATCTTGCCTCCGAAAGAAGATTGGTGTAAGCAACCCGCATATACCAAACAGTCTGATATTATGGGACTGCCCCCAACTTGTATTTTGGCGGCTAATTACTAGGGGTGAAAACGGGACGGATATTTCCCGATATCCGTCAGTCTCAAAACTGTCAAAACACAATATGTATATTCAATATCCGAATCCAAACATTTAATATCCGACCGTATCCGAATCTGAATACTCAAAATAACATTTTTTTGGTAAGTACATGGGATAGATATCTATATCCGCAATGATCGGTATCCAGATCTAAAATCCAATAAAAAATATGAGAAATATGAGACAAAATATGGGATATGGGACTGTCGGTGCGGGATCCTAACCGCATAGAAGGAAGAGGACCTAGTCCAACTAGGATATCCCACATGGAATCCTAGTAGCATTGCTATCTTGTAATCATACTAGGACTCTGGTCTCCTGAACTATATAAAGGAGGGTAGGGCTCCCTAGATTGGCACCTCAATCTGAAGCCTAATCTCCACGAGAGATAGACAAAGAGTCTCCATGCGAGACATTGACAACTATAACTTTTACTGCAACATCGATCAATACAGTGCAAAGGCAAATGCCGACTGGACGTAGGGCTTTTACTCGATCACGAGGGCCCGAACCAATATAAATCGATTGTCTTTGTGTTCACCCCTGAGTTCCTGAGTTCACCGAAGCCCGAATAACTGTCCCGAGTACCCCTGAGACAGACTATCGGTCGTAAAACACAGACAGGGACAAAATGCAGGATCACTGGTATCCGCCTGTATCCGATCCAGTTTCATCCCTACTAATTACTTTGTGTTGCATGATTTAAGTTTATACACCTCACTAGCACTCTTTGCATGTAGTTTAGGGTCCATTTGGTCTAGTTGTGACTTGTGAGACGTGGAAAAATTGTTGTGCACTATGAAAAGTTGTTGTGAGCTATGTTGTGTGAAAAAGTTGTAAGCAGTCTGGTTGTTATAACTATGATACCTAACCCTCTTTGGATCTTCCTTTAAAAACCTATGGAACATCTCTATTTTCGCTCAATTGGAAAAGCAAAAAGCAGAAACCAAAGGTAGAGTCTAGCATGCTTTAAAAAATGACTAACCAAAAACACCCGTCTTTTAGCAGTAGAAGCACTTTCCTGAGGATGAATAAATACAGCCTTAGTTTTTTTTAACTTTGGGAAACTTGGCATTGAGCTGATTTATGCTTTTAAGTTGTAATTTTCACAAATGTCTATTTACCCCACTCTAGGAGACATCATCGATCCTTTCACATCTAAGTACCATGTGTCATGTGTGTTGGCGGTCCTTAAAGCCCATTTCTTACCGCCAATATGTTACTAAAATAAATAGTATGTAGGGCTTTAAACTAACATTTCCACAAGTTTTGGTGTGTACTTGACTTGCAGGTATGACATGTGGAAATGCACAAAAACCATAAAGAAAGCGCACATCCAGGAAACATATTCAGAGAAGGCGCAATCCAAGAAAATAAGAAAGCCCACCTCAAACACTAAACTAGATCCATCCGTAACCGCGGGGGAGGCCCAGGGCCAGGGAGCAACTGACCAACCGAAGGCGGTGGCCAGATGGTGCTCCCCAGGGACCGACCGCCCCCGGGGGCGGCCGCCCCCCTGGTGGGGCCTCCCGGGCCCATCCTCCTCAGGCGGTGCTCATGGCGGTTTGGCAAAGGAAGTTTCACCTCCTTCCATACTTAGAACGCCCAAACCGCCCTAGTTGGACTATAAAAGAGAGGGAGAGCTCCCCTCTAACACACACCATCATTTGGAGCCATTTACCTCACCTCTCACTTGTATTCTTTAGATTAGTTTTAGTATTAGAGCAAGGCAAGAGCTAGAAAGAAGAGTTTGTATCCTTGGGAGAAGAAGGAACACCTCGGTATGAATACAATGCAGTTCTCTTCCAAGTTCAAGTTCTTATCTTATTTATATAGCAATGCATATGAACTAGAGTATAGTCTTGGACATGTTATGATCATGATATATGAACTAGGTATAGTTTATGTGTTATGTTCTCGATATGTTCATCGTTGTTCTTCATCGTTCATCGACTTAGTATGAATAGAGGAAGAACTAGGGATGAGGTGACGGTTCGTCGTGCCTTCTCGGTTGCTCTTAGCCTAGCCTGTCACTTCGAAGGGGTAGGGTCCTAGGGGGCTAGGAGTTGTTTCCAAGTACGCGAGCATGGTGCTCGGGTATGCGGAGATCGGCAAATATGCCGGTATCCCACGGACAGAGGGGTAGGTGGGCAGGTGGTGACAGCCCTATCCATCCCTAGCACTCCCCCACATTCGGATATTGGGTAGGAGTTCGTAAAGTCTCTATCGGCTGGCAGACCAGCTGCGGGGATCTCCCTGTCATCCCAGACCTAGTCACTGATACTAGACATGCTAGTTAGATGTTTACTAACAGTTCATTGCATAGTTATATATGACCAATGCCTACTCAATTAGATATATTCTTTTATTCTTTATTTCTCTTTTATCCTTGAGGTCGGCTCAGATGTGTGTCCACTATCTTTGAACTATGATTTACCCCTGCCTATGCTATGTCTACCTATGCATTCAATAAGTGATCATGTTTATGCCAAAGCTAGATGCATTCGTCCTGCCCTCCTACGGGAAATTATAAATACGACACCCCTGAATACTCACGGGTTGAAATGCTACAATGATAGTTCCGTGCGCTTGCGGATTTATCTATACTGAGCTATTATGATTGGCATACCTAAGTACCATTACTTAAGGATTGTAATTCTTGTGCACCCCACAGCGTCGTGTCACAATTTTGCATATCGTAAGTAATGACGGTTAGGAAGGCAAATCCGGCACTTCTAACTGCTATTACCAAACTGCATTACCTAGGCCGGCGCCATTAAGGGCCAAGGGTTACCTTTCTGAAGTAATGGTGGTTGGGAATGTCAACTTACATTTCTAGTATTATTATTAAGGACGGACTTATAGTCTATCTTTAGTAGTGATGCTAAGAAACGCCAACAAGCATTTCTGGCGCCATTGCTGGGGATGGACTTTTAGTCTATATTTTGTAACGACGTTAAGAAATGCCAACAAGCATTTCTGGCGCCGTTGCCGGGGAGGGCAAAAGGAAATAAAAACATCTAGCTTGGCATAGGCATTGATTGCACAATAAGCAAAAGGTAGCCGTAGTTTAGGCAGGCTAATTTCTCTTGTTTTCTTCCTCTTTTTATTGGAAAGAAAACAGGATAGTGTATGAGTGGTTTCGACCTGTCGAACAACTTCACCGACAATCCGGAGGCACTCCTAAGGAAGAACAGGTCACGTACCATTTCTTCTTCTGCTACTCCATCGACAGACGAACCATTCACTCCCGCTCCATCCGCTACTATCATCATGGCCAAGACACTCCGCGACTACTCCACCCCTACTGTTGCCAACGTGCCCGTTGGGCCCGCTGTCAATATCAGGAATGGAAACTTCGAGCTCCGTACTGGCCTAATCAAGATGGTGCAGGCAAGACAGTTCTGTGGCTTGCCAAATGAGGATGCAAATGCTCATCTTCAACACTTCCTTGAATTGTGCGACACCATCGTCACCAAAGACGTCGCACCAACTAGCATCAAGCTCCGCCTGTTTCCTTTTTCCCTTGCGGGGAAGGCGAAACAGTGGTTCTACCAAAACAAGGAAGCTGCCAACACATGGGACAAATGTTCCATGGCATTCCTCGCCAAGTTCATCCCCATGAGCAAAACCATTGCTCTAAGGGGGAGATATCCAACTTCCAGCAAATATCACTCGAGTCCATCCCTCAGGCATGGGAGAGGCTGCAGGACTATGTCCGAGCCTGTCCCCACCATGGAATGGAAGATTGGCTGGTGCTCCAGAACTTTTACGAGGGCCTGACGGCCATGTCAAAAGGGCACCTTGACGCCGCAGCTGGAGGGGCATTTCTCTCCCTCACCATCGAGAATGCCACTGCACTCATCGAAAAGATGGTAGCAAACCAAAGCTGGAGAGAAGGAAGAGAAACACAAGAAGGCATGCATACCGTGAAGGAGACGGATTTGCTTGCCACAAAAATAGACTTCCTAATAAAGAGGCTGGACGACTGGGCCACCGAACCCACCATAGGCACCGTCCAAGCCACGGACTCACACATGACATGTGAAGTCTGTGGAAATGTTGGCCATTCGGGGAACAGCTGTCCCGAAACCCAGGAAGAAGTGACCTACGTCAACAACGGGTTTCGCCAACATCAACAACCAGGTAATAATGGGTGGAACAACCATAACCACCCATAAGGTAATTCTTCTAATCTCAATTCAAATTTCAAATTGAATTTAAATCAACCTTCCACGAGAGATTTTGTTTTAAGGCAAGCTAAGTTTAATGCAGATCTTGCTAGAAAGCTTTCCTTTAATGATAAAACGTTTGAATCTATAAATGCTAAACTTGAAACTCTATCTTCTTTTGTTAAACATCAGTTGAGTTTCAATAAAATGATAGAAAAATAGTTTGCTCAAATTGCTACTTCTATTCCTGTCAACAATACGGGAAAAATCTCGGGGCAACCCGAGAATTCTCCCAAGTTTGTTCATGCAGCTGTAGAGCAATGAAGAGGGGAAAGTCTTGCCAACAGACTATAAATGTTGAGCCCTTGCCGAAGGTCATCGGTAGTTATCTTTCAAAAAAAAAGAGAAAAAAAGGAGAGAGAGAAAATAAAAGCTCTACTCCTTTACACCTTTGCTACCAATAAGGCCAAGGTCCATATACACTAGTTGTGTGTGTGATCCGGCCTGATGGTTCAGCTGAGTTGGAGCCTGTACGTCCACGCCACCGGTGCAGCATCTTCAAAGAAATCCACATATGCTGCTGGTAAGAACACTTAGGTATGCAAAAGGTAATAAATGTTCACCAACCCCTTCGCTCATACTTGTCTCCTTATGATCATTCAAATTCATGCTTCCCTATTTATGTCATTTGCTCTTGTTTGGATGTATTCTCGCGAGTAACATCCATAGGCTGTTTTCAAATTAAGCATGGTGTTTAGGTTGAAATAGTCTTCTTTAATCATGTTTTGACATGGTGTTGAAATTTGATTAATGAACCTTGAGTTGTTTTCATAAACAATGGCAGTAATCTGATATGGGGATAAGTCTTGGCTATGTTTTCGTTGCATCTTTTATATCAGCCTTGTTTGAGCTCTAATAAAAGTTGGTTGAACAAGTTCCTAATAAAATAAAAATAACTAAATAATAAAATTTTGTTTCCTTGATCTTTTAGCCAATAAGACCCTTGCCTATTGTAGTCCCTCTTGTTTTGTTTTCTTTGTTATAATAAAAGCAGGTACAAAAAAAATAAATGTGGGGGAGATCTCTCAAGCATAACTACAACAGATTCAAGATCTCCCTAACACATTGCACAAACATCGAGCAACCCATCAAACAAAAGGACGAGACAAACAACTTCCATTAGTTCCTTCATCTTCAACGATGGTTTGTGCAACTCTACCCCCGCTCTTTTCGAAGTTTTGAAATTTAACTTTGAACACTTTGGAAAAGACAAAACTTTTGATGCTCCATCTCCATGGCATCCTGTGATTAAAGTTTACATACTCTTTATTCCTTGCCAATATTCCTATTACTTGTGAACACTTATCATAGGGACCCCATTTTATCTAAGTGATTGACGAATGAGATATAGTAGGATGACATGACGCCTGCTCATTTCTTGCAAAGAACTTGGGATTTATTTTTACAAAACAAAAATCAATATAGCATTTACTCGAATGATTGCAAATACCTACCAAGGCCATACATGATCTTTCATGACAAAACCTTCCACATATGCATCTTACTTTGTATTGAGTTTGGTCAAGTTTTGTGACCCCTGTTGAGAGAAATTTCATACTCTCAAGATCAGATTTCACGCACCCACAAATAAAGTTGCTAACTCTTACACTGAGAGTTGTGCACAACATTCATTCATCCATCCACCAAATAATTGCACTACTCCTACCTTGAGAGTAGGCGCAAAATATACCTTCCACTTTGATCCACCCAAAATGTTCTACTCCTACACTGGGGGTGAACCAAAAATATACTTATTAGGTCCCATCCAAATAAATGCTCTGAATCTTTGTTCACATCTCCCTTAAAGTTTTTGTTGCAAATAAAAGCATGAGGCTATTTTCCAAAAAAAAGAAGAAAAAAAAGTGGAGAAGAAAAAAAAAGAATAAGAAAAAATATATATATATAAAGAAAAGAGATAATAAGGATAACCCATGCCCTCATAAAAGATTTTTCTAAGGAGGGAGATGTGTTTCAAAGAGCATAGTGGAATTAGGTTAGAAAACAATAATACCCACCATATTCTTTCCACGCACATGCACATTCTGATCTAAGAGTATGACGCTTCCCTCCGGTGCGGTCCAGGGTTTGACTTGACAATACATGCAAGGTAAGTGTGCCTCGGTATTTTCCTCCCTACCTAAAGCTCCAGATAAACTTTTTAGAGGTAGGGTGATCAAGTGAAGGCAATCCCTATATATGCCTTGGTGAGGAACCACATACAAATAAGTGACTTGAGAGAATCATTCAAGGAACAAGTGCTACCTTTTTGTTTTCAAAACTTCACAAAAACCCAAGTTTCTGAGCAGGGATACGAGTAAGAAGATTTGAATCCAGGCTATTCCATTTTTCAATTACCCAAGATGACTTGGTAGACACTTAGAAGTTCCTAGGTTTAGGTGAAGCTTCGAATAACTTGTACGTAGATTTCAAATCAAGGAGATAAACTCGCTTAGTCCTTCAAACCTTTACTCGAGGACGAGCAAAGGACTAAGTGTGGGGGAGTTGTTGGCGGTCCTTAAAGCCTATTTCTTACCGCCAATATGTTACTAAAATAAATAGTAGGTAGGGCTTTAAACTAACATTTCCACAAGTTTTGGTGTGTACTTGACTTGCAAGTGTGACATGTGGAAATGCACAAAAACCATAAAGAAAGCGCACATCCAGGAAACATATTTAGAGAAGGCGCAATCCAAGAAAATAAGAAAGCCCACCTCAAACACTAAACTGGATCCATCCGTAACCGCGGGGGAGGCCTAGGCCCAGGGAGCAACCGACCACCCGAAGGCGGTGGCCAGATGGCGCTCCCCAGGGACCGACCGCCCCCGGGGGCGGCCGCCCCCTGGTGGGGCCTCCCGGGCCCATCCTCCTCAGGCGGTGCTCATGGCGGTTTGGTAAAGGCGGTTTCACCTCCTTCCATACTTAGAATGCCCAAACCACCCTAGTTCAACTATAAAAGAGAGGGAGAGCTCCCCTCCAACACACACCATCATTTGGAGCCATTTACCTCACCTCTCACTTGTATTCTTTAGATTAGTTTTAGTATTAGAGCAAGGCAAGAGCTAGAAAGAAGAGTTTGTATCTTTGGGAGAAGAAAGAACACCTCGGTATGAATACAATGCAGTTCTCTTCCAAGTTCAAGTTCTTATCTTCTTTATATAGGAATGCATATGAACTAGAGTATAGTCTTGGACATGTTATGATCATGATATATGAACTAGGTATAGTTTATGTGTTATGTTCTCGATATGTTCATCGTTGTTCTTCATCGTTCATCGACTTAGTATGAATAGAGGAAGAACTAGGGATGAGGTGACGGTTCGTCGTGCCTTCTCGGTTGCTCTTAGCCTAGCCTGTCACTCCGAAGGGGTGGGGTCCTAGAGGGCTAGGAGTTGTTTCCAAGTACGCGAGCATGGTGCTCGGGTATGCGGAGATCGGCGAATATGCCAGTATCCCATGGGCAGAGGGGTAGGTGGGCAGGTGGTGACAGCCCTATCCATCCCTAGCACTCCCCCACGTTCGAATATTGGGTAGGAGTTCGTAAAGTCTCTATCGGCTGGCAGACCAGCTGCGGGGATCTACCTGTCATCCCAGACCTAGTCACTGATACTAGACATGCTAGTTAGATGTTTATTAACAGTTCTTTGCATAGTTATATATGACCAATGCCTGCTCAATTAGATATATTCTTTTATTCTTTATTTCTCTTTTATCCTTGAGGTCGGCTCAGATGTGTGTCCACTATCTTTGAATTATGATTTACCCCTGTCTATGCTATGTCTACCTACGCATTCAATAAGTGATCATGTTTATGCCAAAGCTAGATGCATTCGTCCTGCCCTCCTACGGGAAATTATAAGTATGACACCCCTGAATACTCACGGGTTGAAATGCTACAATGATTGTTCCGTCCGCTTGCGGATTTATCTATACTGAGCTATCATGATTGGTATACCTAAGTATCATTACTTAAGGATTGTAATTCTTGTGCACCCCACGGCGCTGTGTCACAGTTTTGCATATCGTAAGTAATGACGGTTAGGAAGGCCAATTCGGCACTTCTAACTGCTATTACCAGACTGCATTATCTATGCCGGTGCCATTAAGGGCCAAGGGTTACCTTTCTGAAGTAATGGTGGTTGGGAATGTCAACTTACGTTTCTAGTATTATTATTAAGGACGGACTTATAGTCTATCTTTAGTAGTGATGCTAAGAAACACCAACAAGCATTTCTGGCGCCGTTGCCGGGGATGGACTTTTAGTCTATCTTTTGTAACGACGTTAAGAAATGCCAACAATGTGGTAGATAGAGATGTTGTATTTTTTCCAATCTGTTGGAGCAACCATCCCTTGTAGCAAGAGCACACATAGGCTTTCATTTAGGAGTATGGACGACCATTGGAACCTAACCCCGAATAGACAATTGTAGGTGAAATCACACTATCAATGCTCTAATCCATTTATACGTGCCCAATTTAAATAAACTTTTATGGGAAGTAAAAGTCCCTTTGAAGTTTATGAGTTTTTTATGGTACCAACACATAGGAGTAGTGCTTACAAATAGTCAGATGCAACTTGTAAGGTAGCAAAAACTGTTTTATCAAAAAGAAGAGATAATTAGACACTTCTTTGATTACTGGTTCACTGGGCTGTTTGGTCAATAAATCAGGTGTCCTTAGAGGCTTAGATCTTACTGAACCTTGTATTGTGTCAAATATATTTGGCAATTGACTAGAAGGGATTAGTAAATATTTAAAGCCTTCAGTCATACTAGAGAAGCCCACAAGTTGTTTCTCAATATGGTTATATAGGCATGATATAGTTTTTGAAGAGAAAAAAATATTGGTCGATTTGGTTACGTAAGGAATGATATGGTTTTCTAAAATAAAAAAATCTTATCGTTTCAGGTTATGTCTTTGGTTATTCGTTGGCACCATATGTGGGCTATCCTCCAAAAGCCGAACACACATGATTTGATTGTCGTGGCTTTGCAGCACTTGGTATAGGTGGCCGTGGTTATCTTCTCTCAAGCACATGTGTGACGTTCTAGTCTTCGGATTGATAGTCACTAGAGTGTGTGGTTTACTTCTTTGATGGTTGTGTGCTTTCTATCAGGTAGAGATCAAAATAACAATTTTCAAGTTTTTGTATCAACTTGATGTAATGCACCTAAAAAAAAGCTTCTTTTATAAAAAAAAACTCAATGCAACACAACTATAATGCACACTAAGCCGAACCACACAAGCTTTCGTGCCCAACACTAGAATGTGCACTTCATGGAGCACAAGCTTATTACCTTCCATATGTAGTAGTGCTCCACAAACTTCTAAGGTGCATGTTAGAAGCAATTGAAGCATTGAACTGATGAAGGAAAATATGACCAGCAAAACACTATTCATCAAGCAATTAATTATATATGATTAATCTTCCTCCACCAGAAATTAAAAGACAATAATTGGCTATAGCATCACATGCAAAGATATGGTAAAATTGTCTCCAAATATATTGAAACCTGAAGTAAACATCTTATCCTCCAGTAAATCAAAGGGTAAGGAGATCAAATCACACAAGCAAACATTAACAAATAGATAGTTCTTGAAAATAGAGCATCATCAGATGGTTCGATGCATCGCAAAATTCTTGCGCATTTATTCTTAAACAATGACATGGAAACTTGTTGATTGGTTGCTGTCATGCAGTCTCATGCAAATTATTCCCCCCAAATTTAGATAAAACCATGGGGTAGCTTCTTCAACTCATGGAGCATGGGACGATATGCAGTAGAAGGCCTCCTTCTCCTTGCTCTTTCTCCTCCTCTTCCTTCTCCCCTTCCCCCGGTACTAATAGCCTTGCTGCTTCTGCTAGAAGACCCTGCAATTTTTTTTCAAACACGAAGTACAATAAGAGACATTAAATATAGCACTACAAATCTCCATATTGAATGTAATATTGATTTTCTAACCACATTATTGACATAATGGAATATGGGTAAGATCTTTTAACTGATGTAAAAAATAGAAAATGTATAATTGGAATTCATACCACTACTTTCAGCACCATCAGAATCCATTGCCCTCTGGGAGACCAAAAAACATATCAAAACAATGTTTAGCATTATACCGTCTTTTCTAGATACCAAATTAACATAAAAGATGTCATTCACAATACTTTTTTTTTCCAATTTAAGCACTTGTGCTTTTAATGTGATCAAACACTACACTAAACAATAGATGCAATTGAAAATTTAACTTTTGATCTACATACTTCAAACTTTAAAGCACAAGAGGGAATAATCTACTAATGGATAAAAACTACAAGTATTGATGGAGTTTTCTAGAAAAAAAAGAACAGGCTACCTTCTTCTGTAGTTTTGTTCCATTGAGCATACCAGCTCCTTTTGACGATGCATTTGGAAACAAGCCAACTTCTGGTTTGGAGTGAACCTTCTTGTAATCCTGTTGAGAGTAAAACTACAAGTCAATTAAAAAAATGTTACTAGGTTTTTGGTTTAGTACCAAACATTTGCGAGTGAAATAGCATATCAAGCTAATGGTTCATACAACCCAATATAACACAATCATCACGCTAGTAAAACAACATGCCCTCCCTCTTCCTCTAGATAATCTCGGGGCAAGGTGGTCATATCAGAAGTTGGACTAGGTCCAACAACAAACATGATCTCGACAAGAGGTCAGTTGATGGTCAGGCAAGGCACCAAAAGCAATGACCCTAGAAGTAGTTTTTATAGCTTGATACCTCGAGTGGCCACTTGATGGAAGATGATGAAGAAGAAATATCCCCGTTGTTCCTCCACTATTACTATAACTTTACCGCTTGACAGTGTAGCGCAACAAATAGTCTAGCAGTCTACATGGCAACTGCATGAAAACACTACCATCATGACCTAGCACGTTTGCCACCACTGCTAAAGGTATGTATTCAACACTTAGGGCAAGACACACCTAGGGTAATACTATTAGGAAGGGAAGCCACACCAATTTCTTAGGTGTTCAATTCTATTAGGAAGGGAAGCCACACAAATTACCTCTGTTGTAGTGATGATGGCACGCATGCCCTGGATACTTGCATGTGTGTCAGACAAAGTTAAGGCATCTCCTATGCCCTCTTCAGCTTCGGTGACCAAGCCAGGGCCCAGTTGTGTCTCCTCCCTTATTGCTTCTACCTGCTTGAAGGTGGTCACTTGAATGCTTCTCTTTGGTAGCACCACCCCGGGGCAAGCGACATTCCCTAGAGCACCAGTTGCAGTCTCTAGAGCATTAACAACCACCAGCAAAACCTCATGGGGTGCAAAAGAAGAGTAGCATGTGGAGAGCACCATAGGAGCCAGATCATCGACTTTTAGATCTAGATCGGCGCCCTAAACTTACCTTTCTTTGGATCGAGTTTTTCAAAGGCATGATCTTCATCATCAATAGATCCCCAATCTAGATCGTTGTGGGATGCCTCTACCAGGGAATCAGACTGTAGGAGCCTAATCGACTCATCCCTTGGTTCATCGGAGTTGGCTTCGGTGGCCATTTTGGTGACAAACACAGGCGTCGGGTGGGAGGCGGCTAGGGCTACCGCTCCGGCCCCAGGGCTAGTCACCGGGGGCACAAAGGCCACCGGTGGCGGCGTTGGGTGGGTGGTGGCCAGGGCACAACTGCTCTCGCTCTCGCTCATGTCTTTTGCCTTTGCGGATGATTTTGAGTTGTGACAATGTTCCATGCCTCCCTGCCACTAGAGGCAAAGAGCGATACACATGGCTATGTAACAGCTAACAAAGAGCATTTAATGCTTTGATTGCTTAATGGCCCCATGCTTGCAAAAGTGTCCCATGAGAAATAATTCAACCAAAAAGATGTGGTTGATGGATGTAGTATGAATAATTAGATCTAAGTGAATGGTGAAGATTAGAAATATATCATGTTGTGCTAGATAGAGCTTTTAAGGAATTAAATATCGTTATCGGGGAGGAACTACATCTATACAATCGATTACAAACCTATCATTCTTTAGGTCACAAATAGTATGGTTCGAGCCACCAGTAGAAGATTGCTATTACCAACTTTTAGGGTTTGTTTAGTTGGGCTTTTGGCTTTAGCTTTTGGCCCCAAAATCCAAAAGCCCAACCAACGGGGTTGCTTTTGAAGCGACTTTTTCAGAAGATTTCCGTAGTACATTTTTGAAATATGCTTTGACCCCGCTTTTGGCTTTTGCTTTTCTGGTTTTCGAAATCGGTGGAATAATTTTCTTTTCATATTTTTTTCAAGAGAGATAAATTAGGATGTATATTTTATACTTGTTTAACCAAACAACTATCAACTTTTCTATAGCTCACAACCCACAACAGTTTTCCCATAGCTCATAGCCCACAACATCTTTTCCCCGCAGCCACAGCTCAACCAAACAGACCCTCAACCCACTATAAGATTGGTTAGATTATTATGCGTTATGTATTCCAACCTTAACTTGACTACATGAGCTCCAAATTGACATTTTGGTATATTGTTTACATCTAAATCTTTACGGTTGCCTAGTGGCGATGTGTTATATGGAATACTTTACTTTTAACTATTACATATTACACTAATTAAATATCTACCAAGTACAAATTGAGGTCACTATATAACTCACCATTTCTTTCTTCCTCTTATTCATTTATTCCTTTTAGGTGTGCATGCATGATTCTTTGTCACAAATTTACACACTCAAAGCATCATCAACAGCCTCAGAATAAAAGGAACAATTGCATAACATGAGCATATTTTATCAATAACAAGTTCCACTTGTACCAGGATTTTTCTACAGGACAAAGCAAATCGGAGAAAAGTGTGCCTCGTTACGTCGGCCCCTAGGGGGTGACCGATCCCCTTGGGCCCACCAAGCACTGCAAAGTCACCACGATCCATGTCAAAGCACCCATGGATCTATGTCACTTAACCTTTCACCCTTGAGAAGAAACACAAGTGGTAACCCCCACATTATTAAAAGGTAAGGCCCCCATAAAATGGTAGCCGCTTCAGGTAGGGTTTTACCCCCTACTGTTTGCCTATCCATAGCGTACATATTGTAAGGTACTAGTCTATATGTTCCAATTGTGTGATTAGGATAGATTCATAGAAGTAAGTTAAAATCACACAAGTCCTGTACTCTCTTGTTGTTCTGCTACCTAGCATATTTCGTTTACCCCTTTCCACTAGTTGATACTAGGTTGTGGTGATTATTCTGAGCCCAAGTCCACAACAAAAGTGAAACCCACTACAAATCCGCAAGAAATACCATTGCTGCTGATGTCCTATTGCTACTACCACTGCCCCTGTTGGCCCTCCCCGCCACTCTTGTGGCGATGAAAATAACACTTTCTTTACTGTTGGGCATTGAACATGAAAACCGTTATCATTTATTATGTTTCACTGCAGGCTAAAGGTATTGAAAAGAAGAAATCACCAAAAGTTGTAGTCCTGCATTAGCTAACTTAGGCTAGCCCTGCTAATGGGTTAATACCTACCCCATACCCAACCCAACCCGTAACAAATTAATTCTCTTTTCAACCCGCCCCAATTCATACCATTCTATCTTCGACCCAACCCATTCCAACCAATTTCAACCCATAAACCGGACCCTGAATTTAAAACCTTGCGTTCACACTTTACAATTTTATCGAATTTGGCTGAAATTTGTTGCAGATGATTTAATATAGCAAGCATTAACTTCATGTCAACCGGCACTGCCAGATGTGTATATGGGCCCCACATCAGAGCCGGACCCTAGAAATAAAACCTCGCGTTCACACCATAAAATTTTATCGAAATTAATTAAAATTTATTGCAGATGATTTAATATAGCAAGCAGCAACTTCATGCCAACCGGTACTGCCAAATGTGTATGTGGGCCCCACCTCAAAGCCGGACCCTAAAAATAAAACCTCACGTTCACACCATAAAATTTTATCGAAATCGATTAAAATTTGTTACAAATGATTTAATATAGCAAACAGCAGCTTCATGCCAACCGGCATTGCCGGATGTGTATGTGGGCCCCACGTCAGAGCCGAACCCTAAAAATAAAACCTCGCGTTCACACCTTAAAATTTTATCGAAATTGGCTGAAATTTGTTGCAGATGATTTAATATAGCAAGCAGCAACTTCATGCCAACTAGCACTGTCGGATGTGTATGTGGGTCCCATGTCAGAGCCGGACTCTAAAAATAAAACCTTGTGTTCACACCATAAAATTTAATCGAAATTGATTAAAATTTGTTACAGATAATTTAATATAGCAGGCAGCAACTTCATGACAATCGGCACTGTCAGATGTTTATTAATATAACATCCATCCGCAGCTTCAAACCATTCATTCCAAAAAAACGAGATGTCAATCCCAACCCGTCCCAACCTGTTTTTCTATTAAACCCACTCTAACCCAACCCGTTCAGTAAGTCAACCCATTTCTACCCGTTTAAAATGTACCCACTTGAGAACCCAGTCCATTAAACCTGTTTCAACCCGACCCATTAGTAAGCCTAACTTAGGCTCTAATGAACTTTATCAAATATTATCTTCTAGATACGACATTGGACCCACTCTGAGATAGAGAGATTTGATTTATGTCAGTAGCAGGTCTTCGTGGATTCTGCGACCGAGTTTGCTATATCCGCGAAACTCTTGTCCGCAAAGCTAATATCTTAGTGGCCATAGCAGGTTTTTGCAGGTTTTTTTTTGGCTGAGTTAGCTATATCAGCGAAACAGTTGTCTGCAATTTCCGTTCACTTTATCTTTGGAACAATATTTCCTCTCACAAGATATCAGCATCAACACAAATCAGCGCTTCTTTTCAGCTCCAGCGAAGATTCAACTTATTTTCATTCACAAAATAATATCTTCATCTTATAACAATTCGGCCGTAAAATTCAATCCAGCCGAATTGGAGCACAACCGAATAGAGTAATATATCTGAGTGGCCAGCCGAATTTGAGCGCAACCGAATAGTGCTATATCCGTGAAACACTTGTCCGCAAAGTCAGTGGCCAATCGCAAACCCCTATTAAATTGCCTGGCCAATGATGCGTGTTGGTGGCCAGCCGCGAGCCAGCCCACCTGCATGCCTATGCTTTTAACTATCTAGAATGTTGATAAAATCATCGTCAATAGCTTCTAGAAGCTTCTAGAAGGTTTCTTTTGATAAACTTTACTGTTTTGCCCCTACATACATAACTCCTCTAAGAACAAGTGGAACCATGTAAAAGGATAAAAAACCTTGCTTTTATGTTGTTTGCCAGTATACTGCCTATGCTAACGCTACAACATTCAAGTATATATAAATTAGAACTAAAATATATGCAAACTAAAACAACCCAATTATATTTCAGAAAAAGGCAATATAATTATTTGAAGAAAACATTATCCATGCCAATGATAACGGCAAAAGAATCTTGACATAAACATGATCTTAGTCTCTACAACTACAAAAGTTCTAAAAGAGAGATGTTCCAAAAGCTAAGCAGTGGCTTACCATTGTTATCACAGGGGCAGTTGTCTAGTAGAAATACAAAATCTTTTGGTTCTACCACTGCCAAAGATTTATGGAGTCATCAAAAATCAGAATATATGCCCAGGAAAAAGAAAGCAGAACAAAACAAGGAGAAGAACTTACAAGTTCCAAAAAGATGCCAAATGACCAAACATTTCTATAAAAGAAGAAAGAGGTCCTGTTAATGCAAAGAGACAAGAGATGCCAAATGACCAAATATTTCATTTTATAAGATTGGTTAAATATTCACAAATGACCTGTCGCATATTAAAGGCCAGAAAATTCACTACAATCAAACAAAAATATATAAGACTATTAATATAAACAATAACATAGATTGACCATGAAGAAGACACCCCCAACACTTGATCACCACGGCCATCGATCTCTGCGCCACAAATTGTGCCAGGAACGTAACTGAAACAAAGATGATTTTTTTATTTTTAAAATGCTCACGCAATGGTGGAAAGAATTGCGTTTAAAAAATGCTGCAAATAAATAAATAGGCCATCCAAACTACCACAATGGACCAGGCATTGTCCAGACGGCTGGGAGTTGTACCGGCACTGTCTTCATTTTTACACAATGGTAGATGACGACATTTTTTTTCTGAATGGTGTCTGAGTGAATACCAAACAGAAACCTAGTCTATTCATCCAGAAATGACTAAGCAGAAACATGGACAAATACAGTTGAGGCAAAATTCACAGAAAAACAGTATTTGTCAACTGCATTGAAAAGTTTGTGGTATACTAAAATTCTCTACCACCAGAACGATCATTGCTGAAATATGCAAAGGTGTGAAACAGATGAACTGTTCACAACAGTTTTGTTCTATCAACATGTACAGCAGATCTGTGGAGACATACCTACTATTTCCAGTTTCACATTTTGTCCATGCATTATCCCAAGTGAAACAACAACAACACTTGTCTAGTCATACCACAATTTCATTCAAAATAGTTGAAGAAAATACGCTTGTACCATAACATCAGGTAGGGGATCCTCTGGGAGGCGCCTCCCCTCTCTAAGACATTCCGTGAATCACCAGTGGCTCACTACGTGTTTCCCATTGAGCCAACAGCACACCAGCCCGCCAACGGCGTGCATCAGATCTAATTTCATATTGCGTGAGATCAAATCAACCAACTAAAAATCGATGCCCAGTCGCAGGTGATGCGAAGCGTAGTGGCCTACCAGGTGAGTGATGGACATCAACATACTCATGGATCCTACGTGTAGCCGACGTTGGTCTCCACGATAATGTTCATGAACCTATGCCGCTCATCGCCGTGGTGACACTCGCCATGCATTCCAGGTACCACCCCCGCCTGCATCTCCGCCGCCGATGCAATGGCTTCGCAACCAAGAGACGAAGCGACGTGCAAAATTGAATCGCCATGATGGGGCCGCGTGCGGGGACGATCGGATGCGCCGCCGGGTCGTCGTTGGATGGAGTGGAGATCCGTTCAACCATGACCGGATGTGAGTGAGCAAGGAGAGAGAATGACCGAGAGAAAATCTAGTATGTACGTTTTAAAGGTATTGTATTCCTAGGTGCATAAGGTTATTAGGTGTCGATTTAGCGAGATTTTAACCGGTGATTTATTAGGGGTAGAGATTATGTGCTCAACTTGTTAATTTGTTGATGGTTAGATTTGAGGTATAAGGACCGACACTTTGCTTTGCGATCCAACACCGTGATCGTTTCGGGTGACCGTGGTGCGCAGCACCTCTCCTCGTAGTACAGCCAGCTGCGGCTGGTGCCCGTGGTACGAGACCGACGGCGAGCTGCGAAGTCGGATGGCTTCCCGAGAGCCGAGGGCAGTGTGGATACGGGAGCACCGGCGACTACATGGATCGAGGGAGCGATCTTGATGAGCAAATGAGAGTGAGTGAGGATACCTATTACTACTCACATTTGCAGTTGGACGGTCACCTCCTCTTCACAAAAAGGGGAAGGCGCACACAGCTGAACACTAATTAAGGACAGTTCAATGAAAGCGCTTGAACGACGCGTAGAGTAGTGACGATAGTATAGCTGCGCAGCCTGAGCCTGGTGTGCGCACAACACGATGAGAAGCAGCACAGCACAGCACAACACAGCTACGGAGCTACCTAGTCCGATCGAAGCAAACCCAGCACTGTGCGGGTGCAGCGCTCGCTGCTGCCCCTCAGCAGCGACAGTGCCCTGCTGCGCACGGCGCGCAGCGCATGGCATGTGTCCGTGCTCCACGAGCCCACGGCTCCACCCGCAGCCGGGCAGGTCGCAGCGCTCTGCCGCGCGGGACACACCAATCGGCGATCGCCCGGGCGGCCGAGCCCGCGCGCGGCGGCGGCAAGGAGACAACGGCGCATTATTGTTGGCAGCCCGTGACCACGAGCAGGCAGGTCCCTTCCTTTCCCTTTTCGCGTCCGTGCTGCGCGTCAGTTTGGCCGGACTCACCCGGTGCCGATCGAGAGGAAGAGGGAAACGCCGAGGCAAGGGGACAGCCGCCGAGCCGAGTCAAATTAGCGCGGAAAGGGCCGAAAGCGCCCACGCAACCACCGTAACCACCGCGGTCGCCGCCGGGGCACGCTGGAGATGGCAGATAGCACCGGTTGAAGTTGCAGTTGGCTTGCTATACGTACATTGTCAGGTAGTAGCCGACTTCACCGGTGGGAGTAGCACTGGCCTCGTGCAAAGTTTCCCTTTCTGGGGAACACAGCCGAAAATCTTTTGCAAAACTGAAGAGCCACGTTTATATTTTTGGAAAAATAGATAAACGAAACAAACATATTCTTTCCTTGTGTATCCTCTTTCTTTTCAAAATCTTTTTTTCATCATAAAGTCGATTGTAAAATCTAGTTTGACACGGCTCTACTTCACTAGAGAAGTTATTATTTTTCATGAACAACTTCATCATCGGTACAGGTGAAGCCGTTTTAGTAAACTGTTTGGCAAAATAGCTCCATATGCAAAGCTCTTTAGAATATGCTCTCACATAATCACATGTGGGGTGCACCAAAGCTATAAGTGAAGCTACGTGAAGCCTATTTATTTGTTCCATTCTCCATATATTTTTTTGTAAGAGCACGTTTTAAAGGTTTCTTGGATCAAGCTGTTTGATTTTATTTCATTTGATAGAATGGCTCCAGACAGCTCTAAAGCCGACCGAGAAGTCCTGCCAAATGGGGTCTAATTGAGCTAAGGGGCAATGACACAACTATGCGTTTTGATAAGGCACTTCTGGGCGACGATTTTTGCGGTTCTATTCGGTATTTTATTCCATGATTAGGTACGGTTTTATACAGGGTCATGTCAGACTTGTCGTCGGTTGTTGAAATAATGCGCTCCAAGTTGCCTAGTATAACGACGAAGGGTCTGTTTTAGTTTTCACGTTTTCCTCCCATCATTACCTGTAAGATATGCCTTTCGAAAAAAAAAATAGCTGTAAGATATACATAGGGAACTTGGATGGGGCCTGGGAGCTGATGATAAAATCATGTCGCCATCACGAGGTCAATGATAGATCGATGTAGTTGTATACATACGTTCAAGTACAAATAGCAATGACCATTCGTCCCCAAAAGGCCCAGCGTGTGCATTTTCACTCTACAGCACTATTCCAGAGTTAATATGCGCAAAAAAGGTGCTGGCGAGTTGACTTCCAGTTGACAATGAGCACGGTGAAACCTGTGATTCAGTCCTGGTAACCAATCACCAGGTAGCCAGCCAGGCTACTGCTTGAGTGACCGCACAAGAAAGTGCCCAATGCTAACCACCGAGAAAAGGTGAATGTGGAGTCATGTGTAGTAGATGCCGAACTTGCACATTGTACAGAAAAAGTGATACTGAACGTAGCATTTTGGTCTCACCTGAACCTGAAGGAGCTGGTCAGATTCATTCAGGGCTCAAAAGGCAGCGGACTACAAACAGGTGAAAACAAAGTCAATCCTGGTCACCACTCATCAGGACATCAGGTTCACAGGTGAAAACAATGTTGATAGCTTAGCTATTAGCTCGAAGCATCAGACTAGTCAAGCTCCAATGATTTGGATCCGGACAATGCAAAATTGCATATGGACAGTCCAACAGGCAACCCCGGCGAAGAAGAGTAAATAACGAACGGAAGAATTACAGTACAATCTTACCCTCCTGGCACTCATGCGAATTGCCATCGCAGGAAAGATCACTCTCGCCGCTCCCAACTACCGAGCCTTCCTGGCCGGCGACGGCGAGAGTGAAGTGTTTAATGCAAGCACATGTGCCTGTGCACGCGTTTATATACCGCACGCACGTCCTGACGGCCATGCCACTCCGCCCACTCGATCGCGCCGTCGCGGTCGCGCGCTCCCTCCCGCACTATCGATTTTCGCGGGGAGGCTGTGTCTCCGCTAGTGTGAAAGGCGCAGGAGCCACGTCCCACCACGTGGATTCCCTCATCTTCTCTGCCACCGCCGCCGACGCTTCCCGTGATCAGAATCCGGGAAATGGCAGGTCCAGGTCCAGCACGCACCGCGCGAAGCGCTGCTGCTCTCCTCTGTGTCCTGGTCTCCTGCTCTGTGCTCGTGGAGAGCCGCGGCAAAGCCACCCGGCCGGGCCGGCAGGACCTCGATGTCGGCCTCGGCAGCGGCAGCGGCGTCGGCGTCGGCATCGGCATCGGCATTGGCGGCGGCGGCGGAGGCAGCAGCCCATCGTCGCCTTCGCCTTCGCCGCCGTCGTCGTCGCAGCCTCGGCCGTGCGACTTCGAGAACGAGCGGCTGTACAGGGCGTACCTGGTGATCCAGCAGTTCAGGAGCGCGGTGACGTGCGACCCGATGGACGTGACGCGGAGCTGGAGCGGCACGGACCCGTGCGGCTACAAGGGCTTCTTCTGCGAGCGGCCGCCGAACGTGACGGACCGGACCATCGCGTCCGTCGACTTCAACGGCTACATGCTGCGGGCGGACTCGCTGCAGGGCTTCGTCAACAGCCTGCCGGACCTGGCGCTGTTCCACGCCAACTCCAACGACTTCGGCGGCGCCGTGCCCCCGCTCGCCGGCCTGCAGTACTTCTACGAGCTGGACCTGAGCAACAACAAGCTCGCGCCGGCGCCGTTCCCGGCCGACGTGCTGGGCCTCACCAACGCCACCTTCATCGACATCCGGTTCAACAGCTTCTACGGCGAGCTCCCCGCGGGCGTCTTCTGCAAGTTCCCGCGGGTGCAGGCCATCTTCGTCAACAACAACCGCTTCTCCGGCAGCCTGCCCGACAACATCGGGCAGTCGCCTGTGAACTACCTCTCCCTCGCCAACAACAGGTTTACGGGGGAGATACCCAGGTCCATCGCCCGCAACGCCGGCACGCTGCTCGAGGTGCTCTTCCTCAACAACAGCCTCGGCGGCTGCCTCCCCTACGAGCTCGGCCTCCTCGAGAAGGCCACGGTCATCGACGCCGGCACCAACCGGCTTACGGGCACCATCCCGGCGTCGTTCGCGTGCCTGCGCAGGGTCGAGCAGCTCAACCTGGCGGACAACCTGCTGTACGGCGAGGTGCCCGACGCGCTCTGCCGCCTCGCCTTCAGCCACCTCAAGAACCTCACGCTCTCCGGCAACTACTTCACGTCGCTGGGGTCCTGCTGCTGGGACCTCATCAAGGAGGGCAGGCTCAACGTCGACCGCAACTGCATCCAGTGGGCGCCCAACCAGCGCTCGCACGACGAGTGCGCCAGGTTCCTCCGCCAGCCCAAGACTTGCCCCGTCAACAACTACGTGCCGTGCCGCAGCAAATCCCAGACCTCCTCCGGCTTGCCGGCGGCGGGCACACGCACACGCACGCGTGCAAAGGAGGAGGAGGACGCGGCGGCGGAGTACAAGTACCGGACCTACTCGGCGCTGCATCCTTGAGGCTGAGGTTGGTCGGCGAGGGCACTGCGTCACTGATTGATAAAAGCGCAGAGCGCTGTGCGTCTCGTGAGCGTGAAACGGCTGATCACTCGCCTGGCCCGTTGTGTTGATGTGTTGTGTGCCTGTGTAGCAATGTTGAATGTTCCCCTTCGCTCATAATCGATCCAAGGTCGAGGCCCACCGCTAATTCAGATGCATCATGTTGGGATGCAGGTCCCTGATCGTATATGTGTGTCCGTGTCGCTAGATTACTTGGTCACGGGGCACACTGCAAGCGAACATTTTCTTCGGTCCAGTACGAAACCGTCGAGATTATGCGGTTTGCATCAGCAAAGGTAACCATAGAAGGTAAGCAGAGAACACTATTTGAAGAAAGAACAGTAATATGATATAAAGCAAACATAGTAATGCATGACCGTGACGCACGTACAATAAACAGAAGCTTTCATGCCCAACACACTAGGCTGCAGTTCATGGATCACAAGCTTATTGCCCTGCATATGTAGTATGAGTGCTGCACAAACTGCTAAGATGCATATTAGCAGCGGTTGAAGCATCAAACTGATGAAGGAAAATATGACTAGCAGCAGAAAACAATCATCGGACAAACTCATTATGTATGATGCACCTTCTTGCATAAGAAATGGAATAAAAGACCATCACTGGTGGTAGCATCACATGTAAATATATGGTCAACTTGTCGCCAAATATTATTAGAAATTGAACAAACAGCATCAGCCTCCAGTTTAACAACTGGCAAGGAGATCAAATCACACAAGCAAACATAAATAAGCTAAACAGATAGTTCATCAAAAAGAGCATCATCAGATGGTTTGATGCAGCACAAATGTTATTGCGCATTTATTCTTAAACAACGATATGGCAATCTATGGATTGGTTGATATCATGCAGGCTCTCATGAAAAGCATTTCCCCATAGTTAGAGAAAACCAGGGGGCATATCCTCACCACTGTCGTCACTGTCCTCATGGAGCATGTGGCGGCAGCATCTAATAGTAGAAGGCACCCTTCCCCTTCCCTTTCCTCTTGCCCTTCCTCCAGTACTAATCGCTTTCTTCCTGGAACATGTCCCTACAACTGTTTTTTTTTTTCAAATATGAGGTAAATAATAAGATATCTCAAATATAGCACTACAAATCTCCATTTAAATGTAATAGGCAATGATTTTCAAACCACACTATTGATATAAAGGAATACAAGTATGTAAAATCTTCCAAGTGCATGCATAAAAAGCATAAACAATGTGTAGTTCAAATTCATACCAGTACTTTCAGCATCGCCAGAATCCAATTCCCTCTGCAACACCAAAGAACATATCAAATTAATGTTTAGTATTGTGCAGCATTTTCTAAATACTGATCATAAATAAAAAGATGTCACTTCACAATATTTATTTCCAAATGATTCACTTGTGCTTTTAATGCAACCAAACACTGCACTAACTGGTAGATGCAATTGAGACTTCCACTTTCTGTCTATATACTTTAAACATTTAAGGCACAAAAGGGAAAAATCTATCGATGGATAAAACTACACGCATTGATGGATTTTTCTAGAAAAAAAGTGGCTACCTTCTTCTGTAGCTTTCTTCCATTGAACATATCTGGTCCTTTTGATGATGCCTTTAGAAACAAATCACCTTCAGGTTTGGAGCAAAACTTCTTGTAATCCTGATGGGAGTAAAACAACAAGTCAATCAATTAAAAATGTCACTAGGTTGGGGTTTCAGAGCAACCATTTGCAAGTGAAATCAAGCAAATGGTGGATGCAACCCTATACATCACAACTCATCATACTATTAAAACATCATATAATCAATCATATTTATGCAAGTTGTAGGTTGGATTTATTTTTAATGCACAAAATATAGCCAAATTTAGACGGGGGTGGACTGGGGGCATTAGGATCCTCCCACCTCTCTAGGTATTCTTGGGGCTAGATAGTTGTAGTAGATGTACGCCTAAGCCTAACAACAAACATGATACTTTGTTGGCAATCTAATTCCAATAGCGGCCTTGAATGGCCACTTAATGGTAGATGAAGAAGAAACAGTATCCCCTCTTTTCTTCCACTAATACTTAGTTTTCACCACTTGACATTTCAATGTAACAAACAGTTGAGCAAACTATGTGCATACTAAAAGGAAACCATATGAAGACAATGACCTCCCGGCCTAGTACATCAGCCTCCATTGCTAAAGGTACAATCAGTGCCTAGAGCCAGCTGATATCAAGGGTTAGAGTATTTGAAGAAGAAAATGGGACATTAGTTACCTCTACTGTAGTTGTGATGTCATGCGTGCCCTGGATGTGCACCTGCGAATCAGGCAAAGTTAAGAAATCATTTATGCCCTCTTTCGCTTCGGTGGCGAAGCCAAGATCCAGATGCATCTGATCCCCCACTACTTCTTCCGACTCGAATGAGGAAACTTTAATCACCTTGGGGAAATCAACACTCCCTGGAGCACCGGAAGCCACCTTTGCCACCATATGGCTCTCCCCATGTACTGCTCCTCCTGTTCTGCAACCCATGGAGAGCGCCATAGAAGCCTGATCCTCCTCTTTAAGATCTAGATCAGCGCCCTCAAACTTACCATTCTTTGGATCAGGTTGGTCAACTTCATCATCAATAAATCCCCAATCTAGATCGTTGTGGGTGTCCTCCGATATGGCATCAGATTGGAAGAGGCTAATCGACTCATCTCTTGATTCATCGGAGGTGGCTGCCGGGGGCATGATGGTGGCAAGTGTATGCGTCGAGTGGTTGGCGGCTAGGGTTAGTGCCTCAACACCGGGGCTACCCACTAAGGGCACGGAGGTCACTGGCGGGTGCGTTGGGGGAGTGGTGGTCGGGGCTAGTGCTCGATTGCTTTTGCTATCGCTCATGTCTTTTCCCTCTGGGGTCGATTTTGAGTTGTGACAATGTTCCATGCCTCCCTACCAGTATGGCTATGAGACAGCTAACATAGAGCATTTAATGGTTTGATTGCTTAATGGTCCCGTGATTTCAAGGGAGTCCTACAAGGTATAATTCAACCAAAAAGATAAAGCAATTAGTGGGGATGGGCCAACCAAACGCACAAAGTGCTTTGGTTTTTCAATAAATGGACCCCGCTAATGGAAAGCATGGTGGGCCGTGCATTGGCTTATTGCACACACATGCCAAATTAAGAAATCACTAGATATTTTGGCTTTCTCAATTTTGTGTGCCTATGTAAACACATCGCTGCAGTCCATAAGACACCACACAAATGGATATAGATTGATTCAACTTGAAAGCTCCATGCTAGGTTTTAAAATAATCTCGAGTCTGAAACTTTTTTATTTGAAATAATATAGGGTCTCAAAATTTTTGTTTGAATTTCTCAAATACTAAAATTCAAAATTTTCAAACTACCTTGAATGGAGAACCGGCCAAAATCAAAGTTGCAGATCATAGAGATATACAACATTGTAGTTAACAACTTTTTCATTTCAAATCATCTAGTATAAAACAATTATATATGTTTGATTTCTCAGATTTGAAATTTAAATTTTACAAATAGCATCACCTTAGAAAACGCTCAAAACCAAAGTTGTGGATCTCAAATAGATAAACAACTAATAGCCGATAACCTTTTCATTTAAATTAGTTTAGGGTTCTAAATAGTCATTTTAAAATCGGGTAAAATGAATACAAGGAGAATGTTTGGGACCTCAATTTATAAGTGACTTTGTGGTAGCGAGATCATTTATATGGCCAGTGGTCGTGGGTTCAAACCACCATGGTAGTATGCGTGTTTGATTCATATGAAAAATTGTGTGACTTGTGACTTGTGGTGACATCCCTAGATTAGAAAAAAAATGCTATTCCCTCCATTCTAAATTATAAGACATTTGACCTTTTTGACCACAAGTTTGACCACTTGTCGTATTCAAAAATTTGTATAAAGTATCGCTTATTTGGTTGTGGCTTGATTTATTAATAAATGTATAGATTTTTTGAGTAAGACGAGTGGTCAAACTTGAAAAAATATCAAATTTGTATTATTCAGAATGGAGGAGTATTTTAAATCGGGTGACTTGTGGCTTCTTGGCGCATCCACATAATAGAAAAAACTGCTATTTTTGGCCAAATTTATGATTCCTAGAAAATTATTTTTATCAGTATCTCGAGCAATCTGTAGAAACTCAATTTCTATAGTTGCCTTTACAAAATCTCTTTTAGAAACCTTCAAACCTATACAGCCTAGCCGCCTCTAAAAAACATCAGTGTCCTATCAAGTCTAGATCTAGTTGTATTAATCTTTTGTCACTTGGTGCTTAATACTCTTTTATTGATTAATGAATTCATTTCCTTACAGTTGTGTAGGAAAAAAAGAGAGGAGTTTGGTAGCCAGGGTTCAACAAGAAGAACAACTAGAAGAACACACTGCGCATTGTTGCAGGAATTATTTGTGAAATTGTACTACTTATATTTACTAATATGCTATATATTTATGTTAGTCTGCGCCCACCAACAAGAAGAACGGCATCTTCTACTTCTACTGTAAATATATGGGCTGAAACAAGGAAGGGAACAACATCACCACTAGACATGTAACATGGATTCATAGTCAGAAGCCCAATCACAGACTAAGTCTTTGTTGTGCAAATTGATCTAAAAAAGACCTTGGAGGCTTACGTCTTGTTTGGAACGCAGAAATTTTGAATTATGCAAAAACTTAAATAGGAACCGGTTCAATTTCGCGGTGGAGGTTTCAAACTTCTATTGTGCTACTCTTGTTTTATTCTCCTAAACATATTAGTCTCCACTATGTGAAGTTTAGCCTTGCCAGTTACCATGTGTTAGAACTTGTCGAGTTGTCCTTTATTATTTTCTTTACTCCATGCCAAAATAAGTGCACACCTCGTTTTTCGAGGAGTCAACTAATTTAAGTTTGGCCTATATTTTATAGAAAATAAATTATTTGTTCTCCCTCCCTAAAAGAATGCAATTACCATTTTTCTAGAAGTTATACCATTTAAACTTTGACTAATTTATATAAAAATGCCTATTAACATTCATGCTATAAAGTATCATTAGATTATTTATAGAATATATTTCTATAATAAATTATTTAGACATATATATATGTTAATATCATTTGCTGTAACTTGGTTAAACTTGAGCTAGATTGATCGGCGCAGATCCCATAGATGAATTCTTTTAGAGAGAGAGAATTTTTTTGGAGAGAGAGGTAGTATATCTAAATAAGTTAACTTTTACAATATAGTGTAATACCTCTGGTATTACAATTTAATTAATCTGCCATGTCATCATATTTAAATTTAAGCATCTGCATATGATTGTGCTTAGGGCCTAGAGTGATTTGATTTCAGCTAAGTATTGATTGTGTAATTAAGTCCTTAATCAAAAATCAAAAAATAAAAATTAAATAGAAATCAAATTAAACCCTAAAGTTGACCTAAAAACCCAATTCAAAATATATATAGAATATGGGAAAAGTGTCTTAATAAAAGTTGTAGAGTTTTTAAAATGGAACAACTTTTATTTTTGGAGATTTTGAAGTTATATTATAAAAATTCAAATTAAACTCAAATTACTATATTGAAATTTACATTTGAAACTTCAATTTCAAAAATATTAAGAATCTTCAAAAACTTCCTAAATAGAAGTTGTCAATCTCACTGAGTAGAACAACTTTCATGTTTACCAATTTTCAAGTGGTTGAGAAGAATAAAAAGTACTTTTAAAATTTCAGTTTGAAATTTAAACCCTACTTTTACCCCCTTTTCTGTAATTTGAAATTTTGGCCGAATTTGAAATTGGTGTCAAAATCAAAAATGATCTACACGAAATTCTCTACAACTTTTGTATTCACCACTTCCTCGGATTCGGGCTGGATCAGATCCAATTTGAATCAAATAGCATTTGACCTATTTGGCCTAGCACTGTAGCTATAGGGGGGTCCCCCTGTCCCTCTTCCACGTCGTGCGCGCGTGCCGCGCGTGGCGCCGGGCGCCGTCCGGCCGGCGTGAGGGGGCAAGGCCGCTGTCAAGCAGCCGAGAGGGGGCCCCGGACCCAGCTGAGCTTATCCTCTCCCTTGCCCGGCCTATAAGCCACCACCGCACCGCCCCGCCCTCATTTCTCTCAACCGCGGCCATTTTCGAGCTCGTCGGCGTCCGGCAAAATTCGCCGTGCTCCGTCCTCCTTCACCACCTCCATCTTCCAGTCAGTTAGCCTGTTCCCTTGCACATCGATTGGTGTCATCGGTGTGGGCTGTGGTGCCTCGAGCATCCGGAAACGCGGATCGTCGTCTCCGCGTCCGGCCGGAGCCGAGCAGGGCGCCACCGCGCGTCGGGAAGCCGAGGCCGGTCTTTTAGGGTGAGGTTCTACCGGAAATTGTGTGCGTTTTGGGGTCCTTGTGTTTCTCTGTTTCTCATGTGCTAGATGGTTCGCCATTGTAATGTCCCGCCTCCCCGAGGCCAGGCCCGCTTACATTTGGCAGCTTAACTAGGATATAGACTGCCCTCACAGACCAACACCAGTCTTTTCTGCGCACTTTGTCCTCACTCATGCGCACCCGGGAAGAACTTCCCGGTCGGTCACCCATCGCTCCAGGGTCAAGCTCGCTTAACCTTGGAGTTCTTTGCAGATGGGCTTCCGGAAAAGAAGTTGCAACTTGTTGGCATGAGTACCCTATCAATCCTATTAAGCCCTGAGCCGGGATGTTACATCCTCACCCCCTTAAGAGATCGACGTCCTCGTCGATCAATCCCAAGCCAGGAACGTCCCCTCTTGGCCACGTCCGTGTGTCTAGTGCCAGCACATGTGCCATGCTGTGTGACCACGCCGGATCCACACCAGCCATGCGCACCATGCCTGCGCAACTGCGACACACGCGCCCGTAAAACCGTAAGGGTCGGCTCCGATACCATTCTGTAACGTCCCGCCTCCCCGAGGCCAGGCCCGCTTACATTTGGCAGCTTAACTAGGATATAGACTGCCCTCACAGACCAACACCAGTCTTTTCTGCGCACTTTGTCCTCACTCATGCGCACCCGGGAAGAACTTCCCGGTCGGTCACCCATCGCTCCAGGGTCAAGCTCGCTTAACCTTGGAGTTCTTTGCAGATGGGCTTCCGGAAAAGAAGTTGCAACTTGTTGGCATGAGTACCCTATCAATCCTATTAAGCCCTGAGCCGGGATGTTACAGCCATTTGGTGCTCTAGGATCACCGGAACGGGAAAGGTCATCGCCGGTGCTCATCGTCGTGGGTCGGCACGTCGTCAAGCCCACTCCTCCGTCCCGTCTCCGTCCCAACCAACTAGTGGTTTAGGGTCGTGGTGAGTTCCTGAACCGTTTCCAACCTTTGGTTTAGTCTCTATCGTCTTGTGCTCGCCGGCAAAAGGTCTGCCGCCGCCGCCGAGTCGCCTTGTTGTGCGGCGAGCTCGCCGCCGGTCAGGTCTAGCCTTTTAGGGTCCCTAGGGTAGCATCTTAGAGCTTAGTTCGTCGTTAGGTGAAGGTTCCCTCGCCGGAGGGGCCGTCGGCGGCAAGCCGCCGTGCTCGCTCGCGCGCGGGAGTCGGAAAGAACAGAGAGAGCGAGAGGTGGGAGAAGAAACTGACGGCTGGGGTCAGCCTGTCAGTGTCCCCGTGCGGAGGCGCGTGAGCGCGCGCGGGGGGCTGACGGCTGGGGCCGGCCTGTCAGCGACCCGGCGCGGAGGCGAGCGCGCGCGGACGCGTGCGGGCTGTGCTGGGCCGGTGCGCGGTTGTGGGCCGGCTCGGTGGCGCGCGCGCGCGGCCGCGGTCTGGGCCATGGTCGGCCGAATGGCCGTTTCATTTTTCCAGCGATTTTCTATTGTTTTTTCATTTTAATTAAAATGAATAGTGCCAGGTTTTAATCTTTTTGTGTGGATTAATCTACTGCACCATAAATTATGAAAATATTTCTAGGTACTCTCTGTGATGTGTAGAATTTAATAAAAATATTAAATGCATGATTCGAGTGTTTTCTGTAATAATTAAAAATCAGCACATTAAATGATAAAAGGAACTTTGATGATTTTTAATAATTTCTGTGATGTTCCAAAAATCATGAAATTTATTGTGTCACTGTTTGGTACTAAAATCTATTTGTTGGTGCATTTTGACATCAAATAGAAATAGTTAAATATTTATTAAATTATATGTTGGCTTAAATGATAATATTAGGAATAGTAAATGGAATAATTATTGATTGGTGTGATTTTTGGATTGATTAAGATTCTAGGTCAATCACCTTTATGACCTAGGGCAGTATGAATTAGATTATTCATGTCTAGCTAAGGTAGGGTCTTATACACATATGTGGTTTATTGATTACTAAATTTCATCTGTCATTTCATGCATTCATGCATTTATTATTGCACACGTGTTGTGACCGAGAATCCAGAGATAAAGTCCAAGGGTCCAGCTGAGGAGGTCACTTCGAAAGTTGTGCAAGGCTTTGATATCTGTGGCACTGACCCGGACCCGACACTCTACACAATCCAAGGCAAGCCCCGGTGCATTCAGCCCCTCCTTGTTATTTAAAAATATTTATCATTTGAGTTAATCTATTGCATTAGGTTACTAGGAGTTGATTGACAACCACTTGATGCATAACCATCCTTGACCAATTACCAATACCTGAGAACCTGATTTAATTAAAAGTATTGAAAAATATTTAGTCATGCTTAATGGTTAGATTTGCAAAAATGCTATTTTGAACTATGATGATACAAATGAAATGAATCACTTTTTGGGACTGGTTATGTCCTTGTTTGTTGGCAGTGTTCCTAGCTAGTTCATTGTCATCAACAGGGATGGTTTTTCCCGTTTGGTTGGCCAACTGCTTGGGTTAGAGTCCTAACTTTCGTCGCCATCGGGAAAGGGATGTGAAAACCGGGTAGTTACCAGTGTACTTGGGTTAGAGTCCCAATGCATGGTTTCTAACGGAAAAATATTAGGGACCGTTCGTTGTCAGGCCTGCTGTGATCAAGACTTTGCAACTAGCCACATACTTCGGAAAGCCTCTGACTCCGGTGGCTCTACTGCTGGAACCGACAACCACGCACTGGGAGTGGAGAGATGGCGAGAGTAGCGTGTACCCTCGTGGCCGTCGTGCCTGGAGACGAGAGGTGTACTGTGCTCTCGGGTGGCGCAGGACCGGTTCCGGGGTATGAAAAGCCGTGGTAGGCGGGGTTGGCGTATGCAAGCTTAAGTGCTACATACGCAGTCTGGATAGGGATCCCCAGCTGGGTATTAATCGATTCGAATCGTCGTTGCTCCTCGGATATGGAGACTTGATCCTCACACCTACAGTGAATAGTGGTTCGGAACTAGGATTGTTTTGAATGGATTAAGCAAATGAAAGAATGTTGATATATGAGAAAGAACTTGGAGAAATGGATAATGATGAATAGTATTATTGAAAATAAAATATTGAGTTAGAAATAGTAATGCTTTTCCGCAAAATTCTTGAACTCTCGCTAAAGCCTTACCTTGATTCCCCTCAGCCTGCATTCCTGAGTCTAATCTTACACTTTTAGTCGGGTAAGTCTTGCAGAGTACCCCATGTACTCAGGGTTTGTTAACCCCGTTGCAGGAGGGCAGCAGGAGACTAAAGTTTGTCTCGCTCCGTGCTGCGTCACCATCGTCCAGGAGAGTGAAGAAGACTAAGGTTAAACCCTTGGGCAGGGTTCGTGTAATATTAAACTACCTGTCGTACTGTTGTTCCAAACGCTACTGCTACTCTTTTAAATTTATGGTCTGTAATAACTGCACTTAATTTTATTCGAACACTGGTCTGTAATATTAAGTACTATTTACTCTTCCGCAAATTCTACTCTGATGTATTTTGTATGAAATATTGTAACTCTGTAATGGCTTCGCAATGGGATCCTGTCGGAGATAACGGGTGCTTATGTAGCCCGGCAGAGCCCGCCTAGGTCATATGAAACACGGGTTCGGCTGTCAGATGTCATTAGTGACGTTGACAGGTGCCTGTGGGCCACGTGATTTAGGCGGTTCTGTTACAACTGGTATCAGAGAGTTCCATTGTTAAAACATTATAGGTTACCTTTCGAAAACTTCAAAATGTTTTGGATCATAAAAACTTAAACTGTTATTTTGAGTCCAAATTGCTTACAATCTTACCTTACTCAGTAGTTCTTATCTTGTTCTGTAATTTATCTTATTATGGTTATGGTAGCAGGTGGAACAACATTATTAACACTAGCCCTATGTTTAAACTAATTATGTTTTGATTTGTATTGCATGGTTTAAAATTCGTAAGTGCGTGCATGCATCATGATAATCACCTATGTTAATAACTTCCTCCTTAAAAGTGGGTATATGGGTTAGGAATTATCACTCCTATTCTTGCTAGCCAAGTATATCCTCATTAATTCAAACTTACCTTTCCAGCTGGCACGAACTAGGTTAACGGCGCGCAAGATGACTGGTCCTCGCGGAGTTCCGCGTCACCAGTTAGCACCCCGCGGCAGTGACGAGGCGTCTGGCAGCCGTCCACTCCGCCGCAGCCGCAAGGAATTGAAGAAAGAAATCAAGGAGCTGCACCGTGAGATAAGCCTCATGAGGGAGGACTTCCAGGTAGCCCGGGCTGATCATTACCGGGATGTGAGGACCAACAGAGACCTACGGCGGGAGATCGACCGCCTGACTCAAGAGAGGGATGAAGCTTTGGAGCAAGTTGGCGCGGCACGTGATCGGGTTGAGGAGCTGGAGGGGTACATTGAGAGCCTTGAGTGGAACAACGGGATGCTGCACGAGGAAGTGCATAGGCTGAACGATCAGCTTAACCCGATTCTGATTCCATGAGAGGAGGAGCCTGAGGAGGGTGTGGTCATAGGACCCGATGATGAGTATTATGACAGTGAGACTTCAGAGGACGATTACCTTGAGGCAGCCGACCCAATGGAGGATATAGTCGTCGAGGAGGACGACGAGGAGGAGGTTGTCGTTATCGACTAAGCTAGTCTTAGGACTAGTGAGGTTTAGTCTTCTGTATCCGAGTATCGTAATCGTAGTGCCAAGAACCAAAGCCTGGGTGGAACTTGTTGTGATTTGTGTGTATTGAACCTTGTTAAATTCGGTGTTCTAAGTTGTAATGCTACTATATTTTAATTATGCAATGTGAGTCCTTAGTGGTTGTTTTAAAACAGATGGTCAACACTCGCTCAAATGGTGCTGGTACTTCTGACGAAGGAGCTGCTCCCTATCCACCACCCATTCCACCAACTTTAGCAGATGCCATCGCGGCCCTAGCTAATGCAGCCAACGCTATGGCTCAAAACCGAGAAAACCGTGGCGGGCGTCGAGGCCGCCGCGAAGATGAGGAAACCACCTATGTAGACTTCACTGCAACCCGTCCACCAGTATTCACAAAAGCCGAAGAACCTTTGGAGGCCAATGACTGGCTTCGTACTATGGAGCAGAAATTCAGTTTGATCCGCTGCACGGAAATCCAAAAGCCACTATTCGCGGCTCAGCAGCTGCGTGGTCCGGCCAGTGCCTGGTACGCCAACTTATTGTCTGCACAGCCCGAGGGGCATCAACTTACTTGGGCAGAGTTCCGCAAAGCTTTCCGAGCACATTACATCCCAGCAGGTGTAATGAAAATGAAACTGGACCAGTTCTTAGCTCTGCAACAGAAAGATTCTTCTGTGATGCAATATGTGAACCAATTCAACCATCTTGCCCAGTATGCTCCTGAACACACCAATACTGACCAAAAGAAGAAAGATTGCTTTGTCAGGGGCCTAAACTTCAAGGTCCAGCGTAGATTATCTAACAACCTCAACTGTTCTTACCACGAAGCTGTAAACAGTGCCATTGCTTACGAAGAAAGTGATCGTAAGCATCAGGATGAGAAGAAGAAAAAGAAGTCAGGCTTTTCTGGCGGTCAAAAACGCCAGAAGATCATCTATCATCCTACACACCACAATCGCCCCGCTTACCCTCAGCAGCAAGTCGTGGTACGCACCGCGGCTACCTCCTATACCTCGAATCAACAGAACACCACTCAGCCGAATGCCCCAGGTGTTCGTATCAATACCCCTCAGACCACCTATAATCATCCTTGCTACAACTGTGGTAAATTGGGACATTGGGCTCGTGACTGTCCATATCCCAAGAAGTACAATCAAAATGCCCAGAAGGGTCCTGGGCAGCAGCAACAGCAGCATCAGAATCAGCACCGTGGTCAGCAGCACCAGGTTCAGAAGGTCAAGCTTGTCAAGAAGGCTGGACACATCTATTATACTCATGTGGATGACATCCCTGCAGGAGAGCCCGTCATGATGGGTAGGTTTCCTGTCGCCAGTCACCCCGCTATTACACTTTTTGATTCTGATGCATCACATTCATTCATCAATCGTACATTTGTGGTAAAACATGAGATTCCAATTGGAGAAATAAAGGAAAACTTCCTTATACATTCGCCTGGAGGGCGTATAAATACTAAGGAGGTAGTGCATCGAGTACCTATCGAATTGGGCGGGCATATATTCCCAACCACCATGATAGTACTAAAGGATCAGGACATAGATGTCATATTAGGTATGAATTGGATGTATCAGCACAAGGCACTGATAGATGTGCTGAATAGGACCATAAAAGTCAACATCCCTGGTAGTCAATCTCAACTTCTTATCCAACTGCCACTACCCGTGAGAATGATTGAGAAGACAGTGCAGAGATTGTGTGCCACCTCTGTTCAAGAAACCCAAAATATTCCGGTAGTCTGTGAATTTCCGGATGTATTTCCTGATGATCTACCCGGTCTGCCACCTGAGCGTGATGTAGAGTTCGCTATTGAGTTAAAACCAGGAACTGCACCTATATCCCGCAGAGCCTATAGGATGCCTCCCAAGGAATTGGCTGAGCTTAAAATTCAACTGTAAGATCTGCTTGACAAGGGTTTCATCAGACCGAGTTCATCTCCTTGGGGTTGTCCTGCTATATTCGTGAAAAAGAAGGACAAGTCACTCAGACTCTGTGTCAATTATCGCCCACTCAACGAGGTCACCATTAAAAATAAATATCCTTTGCCTCGTATTGACCTACTCTTTGATCAACTAGCTGAAGCCAAGGTCTTTTCCAAAATTGACCTTAGGTCTGGTTACCACCAAATAAAGATCCGTCCTGAGGATATTCCTAAAACAGCATTCACCACCAGATACGGCCTTTATGAGTATCTGGTCATGTCTTTTGGCCTAACCAATGCACCTGCCTATTTCATGTACCTCATGAACTCTGTTTTCATGCCCGAACTTGACAAGTTTGTAGTCGTGTTCATCGATGACATCCTTGTTTATTCTAAAACCCCTGATGAACATGCCAACCACCTCCGTATTGTCCTGACCCGTTTGAGAGAGCACCAACTATATGCCAAGTTTAGCAAATGTGAGTTTTGGCTAGATCGAGTTCCTTTTCTCGGACACATTTTATCAGCTGAAGGTGTATCCGTGGATCCAAGCAAGGTGGAAGAAATCTTGAATTGGAAGCCACCAACCACAGTTCATCAAGTCCATAGTTTTATAGGCATGGCAGGATATTACCGACGGTTTATCCCAGACTTCTCCAGAATAGCCAAGCCCATTACCAACCTGTTGAAGAATCAGGTCAAGTTCATCTGGTCGCCAGAATGTGAAAAGGCATTTCAAACCTTGAAAAAGTTGTTGACCACTGCACCAGTACTGGCCCAACCAGATATAGAAAAGCCCTTTGATGTGTACTGTGATGCTTCTGGTACCGGACTTGGTTGTGTCTTGATGCAAAAAGGAAGAGTCATTGCTTATGCCTCACGGCAACTCAAGCGTCATGAGGAGAATTATCCCACTCATGATTTGGAGTTAGCAGCTGTGGTACATGCCTTGAAAATATGGCGTCACTATTTGCTGGGCAGTACCTGTAATGTGTATACAGATCACAAGAGTCTGAAATACATTTTCACTCAAGAAGAGTTGAACATGGGACAGCGAAGATGGCTCGAGCTAATCAAGGATTATGATATTGAAGTGCATTACCATCCTGGCAAGGCGAATGTGGTCGCTGATGCACTCAGTCGTAAAGTGCACTGCAATTGTTTGACAGTCAAGCCGTATGATATGTCCTTGTGCTATGAGTTAGAAAAATTAGGGGTAGAAATAATTCCACAAGACAGTCTGACCAATATTAGTATTGAAACACCCATCCGAGATGAGATTATTGCCGCTCAGCGGGAAAGTAATGGAATCAAGCACCTCAAGGAAAAGTTCAAGCTGGCAAGGCAGATTGTTTCCGGATTGATGATGATGGTGTCGTGTGGTTCAAGGATCGTCTGGTGGTTCCAAAGGTGCCGGAGTTGCGACAAAAGATCCTTGATGAAGCACATCTGACGAGGTTTTCCATCCATCCCTGCAGCAACAAGATGTATCAGGATTTGAGGCAAAAGTTCTGGTGGACAAAGATGAAGATAGAGATTGCCCGGTATGTCGCAAGATGTGACACGTGTCAGAAAGTGAAGGCTGTTCACATGAGGCCTGGAGGAGAGCTGCAGCCATTACCTGTTCCTGCATGGAAGTGGGAAGACATCAGCATGGATTTCATAGTAGGATTACCCAGGACAACTAGAGGTTTTGATTCCATCTGGGTTATTGTGGACCGCCTTACGAAGCAAGCTCATTTCCTACCAGTCAAGAAAGATTTCAGGGCACCGGCATACGCGAAGCTTTATATTGAAAACTTAGTTAAGTTGCATGGTGTACCGAGGACCATCATTTCTGATCGGGGTACCCAGTTCGTCTCCAAGTTTTGGCGGGCCTTTCACAAGTCCTTGGGTACAAAGCTTCTGCATAGCACTGCCTACCATCCGCAGACGGATGGGCAGACGGAAAGAGTCAATCAAGTATTGGAGGATATGTTGAGGGCTTGTGCGCTCAATTACCCTGACAAGTGGGATGATTGTCTGGCATTGGCAGAATTCTCGTACAACAACAGTTATCAAGAAAGCATCAAGATGGCTCCATTTGAGGCAGTCTACGGCCGAAGGTGCCGAACCTCATTGAGTTGGTCTGAACCTGGAGAGAGATGGTTTTATGGTGTGTCTTTGGTCAATGAAGCCAAAGAAAAGGTTAAGCAGATCCAAGAAAATTTGAAAGTAGCACAGTCTCGATAGAAAAGTTATGCCGATAAAAGGCGTCGACCTTTGGCATTCAAGGTAGGAGACTATGTGTATTTGAAGGTATCGCCAATGAAAGGAGTCAGTCGATTTGGCGTCAAGGGCAAGTTGGCCCCGCGTTATGTTGGACCATTCTTAATCATAGAACGCGTGGTAAAAGTAGCTTATAAGCTGCAGTTGCCGTAGCATCTTTCGGAGGTACACAATGTATTCCATGTGTCACAACTCAAGAAATGTCTTCGAGTACCTGATCAAGTCGTCGAAGTGGAAGGAGTGGAACTTGAACCTGAGCTGACATACTCGGAGTATCCTATTTGAGTCTTGGACATAAAAGATCGTGTCACGCGAAGGAACACAACCAGATGATACAAGATCCAGTGGAATGCACATTCCGAAGAAGAAGCCACTTGGGAATCGGAAGATTACCTCGCAGAGAATTTCCCTGAGTTCTTTGCTACCTTGTAGAATGTAAACTTTTAGGCTCGACTGATGTAAACGTTCTTCTGTTTTAGCAGATAGTTTAGAATTAGTTAGTTGAGACCTGTTCTTGTCCATTACTTTGTTTCAGTTAATATTTCTATTAAATCTCGGGACGAGATTTCTTTTAGGGGGGAAGGCTGTAATACCTCTGGTATTACAATTTAATTAATCTGCCATGTCATCATATTTAAATTTAAGCATCTGCATATGATTGTGCTTAGGGCCTAGAGTGATTTGATTTCAGCTAAGTATTGATTGTGTAATAAGTCCTTAATCAAAAATCAAAAAATAAAAATTAAATAGAAATTAAATTAAACCCTAAAGTTGACCTAAAAACCCAATTCAAAATCTATATAGAATATGGGAAAGTGTCTTAATAAAAGTTGTAGAGTTTCTAAAATGGAACAACTTTTATTTTTGGAGATTTTGAAGTTATATTATAAAAATTCAAATTAAGCTCAAATTACTATATTGAAATTTACATTTGAAACTTCAATTTCAAAAATATTAATAATCTTCAAAAACTTCCTAAATAGAAGTTGTCAATCTCACTGAGTAGAACAACTTTCATGTTTACCAATTTTCAAGTGGTTGAGAAGAATAAAAAGTAATTTTAAAATTTCAGTTTGAAATTCAAACCCTACTTTTACCCCCTTTTCTGTAATTTGAAATTTTGGCCGAATTTGAAATTGGTGTCAAAAGCAAAAATGATCTACACAAAATTCTCTACAACTTTTGTATTCACCACTTCCTCGGATTCGGGATGGATCAGATCCAATTTGAATCAAATAGCATTTGACCTATTCGACCTAGCACTGTAGCTACAGGGGGGTCCCCCTGTTCCTCTTCCACGTCGGGCGCGCGTGCCGCGCGCGGCGCCGGGCGCCGTCCGGCCGGCGTGAGGGGGCAGGGCCGCTGTCAAGCAGTCGAAAGGGGGCCCCGGACCCAGCCGAGCTTATCCTCTCCCTTGCCCGGCCTATAAGCCACCACCGCACCGCCCCGCCCTCATTTCTCTCAACCGAGGCCATTTTCGAGCTCGTCGGCGTCCGGCAAAATTCGCCGTGCTCCGTCCTCCTTCACCACCTCCATCTTCCAGTCAGTTAGCCTGTTCCCTTGCGCATCGATTGGTGTCATCGGTGTGGGCTGTGGTGCCTCGAGCATCCGGAAACGCGGATCGTCGTCTCCGCGTCCGGCCGGAGCCGAGCAGGACGCCACCGCGCGTCGGGAAGCCGAGGCCGGTCTTTTAGGGTGAGGTTCTACCGGAAATTGTGTGCGTTTTGGGGTCCTTGTGTTTCTCTGTTTTTCATGTGCTAGATGGTTCGCCATTTGGTGCTCTAGGATCACCGGAACGGGAAAGGTCATCGCCGGTGCTCATCGTCGTGGGTCGGCACGTCGTCGAGCCCACTCCTCCGTCCCGTCTCCGTCCCAACCAACTAGTGGTTTAGGGTCGTGGTGAGTTCCTGAACCGTTTCCAACCTTTGGTTTAGTCTCTATCGTCTTGTGCTCGCCGGCGAAAGGTCTGCCGCCGCCGCCGAGTCGCCTTGTTGTGCGGCGAGCTCGCCGCCGGTCAGGTCTAGCCTTTTAGGGTCCCTAGGGTAGCATCTTAGAGCTTAGTTCGTCGTTAGGTGAAGGTTCCCTCGCCGGAGGGGCCGCCGGCGGCAAGCCGCCGTGCTCGCTCGCGCGCGGGAGTCGAAAAGAACAGAGAGAGCGAGAGGTGGGAGAAGAAACTGACGGCTGGGGTCAGCCTGTCAGTGTCCCCGTGTGGAGGCGCGTGAGCGCGCGCGGGGGGGCTGACGGCTGGGGCCGGCCTGTCAGCGACCCGGCGCGGAGGCGAGCGCGCGCGGACGCGTGCGGGCTGTGCTGGGCCGGTGCGCGGTTGTGGGCCAGCTCGGTGGCGCGCGCGCGGCCGCGGTCTGGGCCATGGTGGGCCGAATGGCCGTTTCATTTTTCCAGCGGTTTTCTATTGTTTTTTCATTTTAATTAAAATGAATAGTACCAGGTTTTAATCATTTTGTGTGGATTAATATACTGCACCTTAAATTATGAAAATATTTCTAGGTACTCTCTGTGATGTGTAGAATTTAATAAAAATATTAAATGCATGATTCGAGTGTTTTCTATAATAATTAAAAATCAGCACATTAAATGATAAAAGGAACTTTGATGATTTTTAATAATTTCTGTGATGTTCTAAAAATCATGAAATTTATTGTGTCACTGTTTGGTACTAAAATCTATCTGTTGGTGCATTTTGACATCAAATGGAAATAGTTAAATATTTATTAAATTATATGGTGGTTTAAATGATAATATTAGGAATAGTAAATGGAATGATTATTGATTGGTGTGATTTTTGGATTGATTAAGATTCTAGGTCAATCACCTTTATGACCTAGGGCAGTATGAATTAGATTATTCATGTCTAGCTAAGGTAGGGTCTTATACACATATGTGGTTTATTGGTTACTAAATTTCATCTGTCATTTCATGCATTCATGCATTTATTATTGCACACGTGTAGTGACCGAGAATCCGGAGATAAAGTCCGAGGGTTCAGCTGAGGAGGTCGCTTCGGAAGTTGTGCAAGGCTTTGATATCTGTGGCACTGACCCGGACCCGACACTCTACACAATCCAAGGCAAGCCCCGGTGCATTCAGCCCCTCCTTGTTATTTAAAAATATTTATCACTTGAGTTAATCTATTGCATTAGGTTACTAGGAGTTGATTGACAACCACTTGATGCATAACCATCCTTGACCAATTACCAATATCTGAGAACCTGATTTAATTAAAAGTATTGAAAAATGCTTACTCATGCTTAATGGTTAGATTTGCAAAAATGCTATTTTGAACTATGATGATACAAATGAAATGAATCACTTTTTGGGACTGGTTATGTCCTTGTTTGTTGGCAGTGTTCCTAGCTAGTTCATTGTCATCAACAGGGATGGTTTTTCCCGTTTGGTTGGCCAACTGCTTGGGTTAGAGTCCCAACTTTCGTCGCCATCGGGAAAGGGATGTGAAAATCGGGTAGTTACCAGTGTACTTGGGTTAGAGTCCCAATGCATGGTTTCTAACAGAAAAATATTAGGGACCGTTCGTTGTCAGGCCTGCTGTGATCAAGACTTTGCAACTAGCCACATACTTCGGAAAGCCTCTGACTCCGGTGGCTCTACTGCTGGAACCGACAACCACGCACTGGGAGTGGAGAGATGGCGAGAGTAGCGTGTACCCTCATGGCCGTCGTGCCTGGAGACGAGAGGAGTACTGTGCTCTCGGGTGGCGCAGGACCGGTTCCGGGGTATGAAAAGCCGTGATAGGTGGGGTTGGCGTATGCAAGCTTAAGTGCTACATACGCAGTGTGGATAGGGATCCCCAGCTGGGTATTAATCGATTCGAATCGTCGTTGCTCCTCGGATATGGAGACTTGATCCTCACACCTACAGTGAATAGTGGTTCGGAACTAGGATTGTTTTGAATGGATTAAGCAAATAAAAGAATGTTGATATATGAGAAAGAACTTGGAGAAATGGATAATGATGAATAGTATTATTGAAAATAAAATATTGAGTTAGGAATAGTAATGCTTTTTCGCAAAATTCTTGAACTCTCGCTAAAGCCTTACCTTGATTTCCCTCAGCCTGCATTCCTGAGTCTAATCTTACACTTTTAATCGGGTAAGTCTTGCGGAGTACCCCATGTACTCAGGGTTTTGTTAACCCCGTTGCAGGAGGACAGCAGGAGACTGAAGTTTGTCTCGCTCCGTGCTGCGTCACTATCGTCCAGGAGAGTGAAGAAGACTAAGGTTAAACCCTTGGGCAGGGTTCGTGTAATATTAAACTACCTGTCGTACTGTTGTTCCAAACGCTACTGCTACTCTTTTAAATATATGGTCTGTAATAACTGCACTTAATTTTATTCGAACACTGGTCTGTAATATTAAGTACTATTTAGTCTTCCGCAAATTCTACTCTGATGTATTTTGTATGAAATGTTGTAACTCTGTAATGGCTTCGCAATGGGATCCTGTCGGAGATAACGGGTGCTTATGTAGCCCGGCAGAGCCCGCCTAGGTCATATGGAACACGGGTCCGGCTGTCAGATGTCATTAGTGACATTGACAGGTGCCTGTGGGCCACGTGATTTAGGCAGTTCTGTTACATATAGTGTGATTAATTTAATGATGCTTATTTGATATCATAAATGTACTTATATGTATTTAGTTAAATTAAAAATTGGTGATTTTTCAAAGTGTGAGATGTGTATTTATTTAGGATATTGGAGGTAGTATTTGAGTTTGTAACAAATGTAGCATATTTGGCTTGTGTTGATTTGTTCAAATATGATAAGGGTGTGTTGGGGATGTGTCTCAGCCATTGCATGGTGATCTAGAAATTCAAGCGTTAGTTCAATCTCACGGTCTTTGTATCTCTAGTGGCAGTTTTTTTAAGAACGCGCATAAACCCGTGTTGCTTTAAGAGAAGATAGAGTTCAAATACACATCTTTCCGCAGACAATGGTGAGTTGCTGCGTCCGCGGCAAGCGAAGACACGAAACACAGGGCAGGGGCTCAAATGGTGGAGCAGGTTATGGTGTAGCTAGCTAGAGAACCGATTGTGCTAATGAAGAGGAGCGAGCCTAAGGACTACGTTATCACCGCGAACAGAGGGGTGAGCTTGCTGAACCCCGCCGCAATCCAAGCCTCGCCCTCGGCGCGAATGAAGTGGAGCAGCTATGAAGTCGAGGCGTACTTCCCTTCGAAAGTCCTCTAGTTACGCTCCTTCCAAATTTCCAGGGAGATCACCAAGACAAGGGAGTCCAAACTGCGATGGAAGATCTCGGGGATCATCTTCCGCGCGCGCAGCCACCAGTCGCAGATGAGAGCCGTGTCACCCGGCGCTAGGTGGTGAAGCCTCGCGAGCTGGAGGATGCGAAACCAGCTGGTGGGGTGTGTTTGGTGTGATTTTCTCAATTATCATAGCGGAACAACCGCATATCCAATTTTAAACGTTTCCAAATATGATCTAAAATAGGTGGTGGATGTGTTCATCAAACGGTGTCCATATTCTCTACCTTATTTCGACCTGTTGTAACAGGCCAGGGTATTTTTGTCCATGTTAACGGAACTGGATGGCAAATATAACCGTGTTAGTTCTAATCGATGTTGAAGTTGGCAAATCTTTTGGTGGAACTCGTATTTTGAGGAGTCCACTAATTTTACTATGAAAGTTTTGGCGAATAGAAGTTTGAAACTTATTTAGATGATGAATCTTTCAAACTTATTACCAAATAAGTTTACTATGAAAAACACAGAGTGATTAGTTCATGATGCTTATTTGGTATCATGAATGCGAATATTTTTTATATATATTTAGTCAAAATTAAAATTAACTGACTTCTCAACGAGATATGCATTTACAAAAATGCTAAAATAGATGGTGGATCCATTGGTCAAAATTGTTTATGTTAGTTCTAGTTGATGTTACGATCTCTCAGAGGTATCTGACGTTGGTGGGATTTTTTTTTATTATTCATAATTCTGGTGATCTTCCGTTGCTATTAAACCAATTTTCTTAAATTATGTGGTCAAAAAGCCATCTTCCACAGGAGCAAGTACAAATTAATAACAACAATTCAAATGGAAGAAATCTTCCTTTGACAAAGAACAACCAAAATCGAAAAGAAGAAAATGGGTTACAACAAATCACTCGATCGAATCACGCAATCCGCTAGGAATTCCGGATTGCACAGTGCCAGTCCAATTTTGACAATGTGCACTACCGGTGATCGATAGAAGTAAGCTTGCAGGCGGGGCGGGTCGTGGACCGTCCACCAGCCCCTAAGCTGGCCATCAAGATATTAAACGGGCTATGCGAGGGTTCGCCGGCCGCAAAGCTACCACCGCGACCGGTCAATGGGACTGGTGGAAAGTCCACTAACGTCCGCAAGTGTCCGCAAGCTAATATCCTTTGATTGGCATGTTGAATTTGTTTGTAAGTCTGCTTACCTCCACTGACATCTAAATGCCTGAGGGCTGCAGAGTATCTCAATCCATTGATGCTGCAGATGAACGCAACAGTGTGCCAATCATCAACTCATCTCGGGCCTCATCTGTACAGCACTGCAAGTTTGCAACTACCAGCTAATTTGCTCGCAAGCTTCAACGCAAAAACAGAACGCAAGGAGCCACGCATTCATCTGTAACTGCACTAGTTCAAACACCACTCGCTTAGGCGATAGCTCATGCTAGCCGCTCGCTCAGGCGCTCTCTCAGGCCAGCCATGCCGCACCGGCCGGCACGCTCGCCACGCTCACCACACACACACGCGCTCACGCTCGCCACGCACTCGCGTTGATCGCTCTGCTGGCGCCCTTGTAGGATCAACAACTGATCTGTTGTACATGTGTATAAATATATATACTCCAAGACATCAATAGAATGTGTGGTTGATCAATTGCCTGTCTTACACAGGAGATGGTGACTGTTGAGGGTTCTTGCGGGCTCTCTCTTTTGCCCAACGGACTTTGCGAGTTAAAGTTTACGGGTCACAAAGAAATTGTGGCTAGACCACAATAGCCACGAAGCCAAAGTTTGCGGGGCGAGCATGCGGGTTGCCGGAAGAGCCCGCCCCGCCTGCAAGTCTAGATAGAAGTACTTGACGTGGATCACTATTGGGGTGGCCGGTAGTAGCTGTAGGCGCTGTAGAAGGTCTGCGCCATGGTGAGCAGCAGCAGGAAGACAGCAGCGACGACGGAGACGATCGCCCATGGGTTGCTGAAGTAGTTGTGCTGCAGGCTGGCCACCCACGTGCTCCACTTGTAGTCGTAGTACCTGTTGACCTGCTCCGACAGGCCGGAGAGGTAGCTGTCGTTGATGTCGAACACCACCTCGTCGCAGAGGCGGTTGAAGAGGTCGGCCACCTCGCCGTCGCTGCCGAGCCAGTGCTCTATGATGCCGCGGTCGTGCAGGTACTTGACGTCCTCCGCCGAGTTGATGAGGTTGTCCATGAAGATGGCGTAGGAGGTGATGTTGTTGCCGCCCGGGGTGGTGATGTCCATGTGGCACTGCTCGAAGGCGATGAGGTTCAGGAACAGCACCTTGGAGCCGTCGTGGATGAGGATCCGCGGGATGCGGAGCACGCCGTTGTCGAACCTGATGTCCCAGAACCGGTCCGTGTTGCGGCGCCGGCACCGGATGCCGGCCTCCCGGAGCTCCGACACGCAGTGCACGAACTGCTGCCGCCGCTTGTCGGCCACCCGCCGCAGGCCGGACCACTTATTGGGCCACAGCCGCACGGGCGGCGGCGGCGTGGGCGGCAGGCCGGCGCGCAGGAGGCTCCGTCGGAACACGTCGAGGCAGTGGAGCATCGGGCCCGACAGCGGGTCGAACGCCGCCGCCGGCGTGGCGTCGGCGCCGGCGCCGACGCCGACGGACGACTCCAGCAGCATCTTGGAGCGGTCCTTACGGAGCAGCGGCGCGTCGGTGGGCATGAGCGGGTCGAAGAAGCGCAGGGCGAGGCCCGCGACGGCGCCGGTCTGCTCCGGGTTGCCGAGCTGGATGCCGAGCAGGAGGTCGAGCACGAAGAGCGGAACCTGGTTCTCCAGCAGGATCATGTCGTTGCGCACGGCGTGCATGGCGCCGCGCATGGCGAAGACGGGGTCGTGCCACGAGTAGCCCAGGTCGTGCACGAAGCCCTTCCCGCCGTCCTCCGCGCCGCGGAAGAGCTCGAGGACGAAGGTGCCGTCGAGCACGAGGCACTCGGCGAGCCCGCTGCTGCCCATGGCGGCGGCGCGGCCCTCGTAGCAGGCGCGGACCCGGTCCTCCAGCGCGCGCACGGCGGCGAGGTAGGCGGTGACGTCGTGGCCCGTGCGCGCGAGCACGTGGTGCAGCGCGCGCCACTTGTGGCGGTCCATCTCGCGCAGGCGGCGCCGGCCGTGGTGGAGCGGGCCGATGGACACCACCTGCGGCGTGTAGGCGCGCTCGTCGCCGTCGCGGAGGCACCTCGGCACGCGGTACACGGAGAGGCGCGCCCAGGGCTCCGCCGCCTCCTCGGCGCGCGCCTGCGCCAGCTTCCCGCGGATGGAGATCACCCATTCCGAGTCCTGCGGCTTGGGGCTGTGCGCCGGGGACTGCGCCGCCCGCGACTGGCGCTGGAGGAGCGGCGACGGCGGAGGAGGAGGTGACGCGTCGTCGCCGTTCGTGAGCCGCAGCAGCTGGTCCCGCGCTGGCTGCTGAGGCTGAGGCGGCGGCGACTTCTGGAGGTTGGCGTCGACGGCCTCCCTGAGCTTGATCGTGATGAGGTACCAGCTCAGGACGTCCTTGTTGAAGACGGCGACCATCGGTGGATGGCTGGTTGATGCGTGTTGCGTCTCGTGGCTGCCAAGTCTGGCTCCGGGACCGGGACAGAGAGAAAGAGAGAGTGCAGGCAAGGCGAGAAATGATGTGCGGGGGCGTGCTGAACTAGCAGATGTGTTCGCTCATGCTTTGTCTGCGCTAAAATATTCGGGCGTGAACGTGTAAACAAAGATAAACGCAGGAAACATGTACGTAGTACCTTGTAAACCCATCTCAGCTACCCGAACAAGAAATACTATGCTCGTCTTCTTGCTGCAAGTAGAAATGTACTTACCACACGACCACGACTCCAGAGTGCACACGACCACGCCACGACTTCTTGTCACATGGTAATCAGAACGGCACCGGGGCCGGGTCGTATCGTAATCGTATGCTGCTACTAATGGGCACACACACCCGTCGTGACAGAAAGAGGAGAATGACACATTGTGATTGCCGCCACAAACTTGCACGTTTAATCTGGCTCATCATTCAGTGGTGCCCGCATCCTGCATTCTCTGACTTGGCGCGAACGCGACCAGACTGGATGGAAGGCTGGATAAATAATGCCTGCCTGCTCGGCTGCACCGGGCAAGGTACCTAGGAATTGCTGTCACCGGCGACTCGGCGAGGCAGCAATTAAAGAATGCCAGTCCAGATTTCAGCTGGTCGCGTGATCTACCCTCTTCCATAAAAAATTCACCATAATTGCACAATAAAAAGTGCAGGTATAAATTATTCTAATTATATTATATGTTCACTATGTAAATCTATTCATATAAAATTCAACCAAATTAGATTTTTTATTTTATGAATTTTTTTTACTTGTTATGATTTTTTAAAGATTTAGCCGGAATAAATAAAATAGAAAAATAAAATGGTCTTCAAAACCGGTTATAGCGGGGTCAAAGAGTTAAAATGAACGGCATAAGTTGGAAGAGATGATTTGCTTGGTTTTGTGATTCAGGAGAAAAAACGATATCTTGCCAAAGTTGAGCGGAGAAAGTCGGCTTTTTCCGCCGGCCTTTGCACGGTGGGCTGGGCCGTGGGCCATGCATGCTCTGAATGGCGAAGGCCTACAGATGACCACAAAGGATCGAGAAGGGATCAGGCAGAGGACAAGCAATTATATCATTACCTTCCAGGCGGCCCAAGGCTGATCGAACAAGACTACATTCAACTGATGACCTCTCCCAGAATCATGTTGAATGCGGAACACTGCACGTCGGGGGCGTGCATTGCATGGAAACGCCAGGAGTAGGTACTACACACCAAGTTGATCGGAGCAGGTTCGCATGATCGCAATTCGCATCCGTGGGCTGCCAGATTGCACACGCGACCCAGCATAAACCGGCGGGACTAGCTGTGCTGTACCGTACCCTTCCTCCGTGTTCCAGTCCAGGACCAGGCGAGGGAGATGGCCCTATGTGTCGCTCCTTTGCGGGGAGAAACGACGACATATACGACTCGACTTCAATTCGACGCGCCCCGCCATGCTTAGTTTAAATAATACAATTCACAATTACCGCCACCAGGTCCACCACACCAATTAGATGAATGGCAGAAGTGACGGCATATTCAATGCAGATATCATGTGCACTTCACAATTACCGCCACCAGGTCCACCACACCACCAATCAAACGAATTCTCAAGGAAGTCACCGTTTGATACTCTCATGCGTGTATAAAATATCTCCTCGTGGTGACTAGCTAGCTTCAAGGGCGACGATGCAGGATAGGGACGAACTTTTAGCTAAACAGAGCAATCGAACTGACTTAACGATATTTGGGCAGTGGTCCTGGACTCCTGGTCCACTCGACAAACATAAGATTTCTAGCTGTATCTTGTCTGAGAAAATCGAAATTACAGGACTTCAAACATTGCGCTTCGCTATTATAGGATTTCAAACGTTGCGCTCGCTAAAATAACACTCCAAACATGAACATCTTATTTTACATGACATTTACCTTATTTTAATCACTTATACCTCCTCAAATACATGTATTTAGCCACCTTAAGACTCTTTTACCCTTCTGCTTTTCACGTGGCTGCTGCTGCCGGCGCGGCCATGCCATCTGCCTCAGCGTCCAGGCCAGACGAAGCAGCTGGGCCGGACGAAGCAGCCGCGACAGAAGACTGCTCCTGGCCGGACAAAGCCACGGCCAGGCGAAATGTGCCCGACGGCCAGGCTGTGGCCAGCAAATGTGCCCTGGCTGCAGGGGCTCGCCATATCCTGGCTAGTGGAGGCTGCGGCCTGGTCTTGGCCGGCTAGGGCGCCGTGGCTGCAGGGCGGCGGCTATGGATCGCCGTCCTCAGCTTCCATGACGACTACCAGCTTGCAGGCGACGAAGCGATACGGAGCGGCGGCGGAAGATGAAGCGATACGGAGTGGCAGCGGATGGAAAGTTGAAGCGTCGTACTCGGGAGAAAGAAAGGTTACGTAAAAAAAGAAGAAGGGCAAAAGTGTCTCAAGGTGGCTAAATAAATGTATTTGAGGAGGTATAAGTGATTAAAATAAGGTAAATATCATGTAAAACAAGGTCTTCATGTTTTGAGTGTCATTTTAGCCAGCGCAACGTTTGAAGTCCTATAATAATAAAGCGCAATGTTTGGAGTCCTATAATTCTGATTTTCTCTGTCTTGATGGAGCTCCTGGAAGCTTGGGATACAAGGAACTGTAGCAACGGATTGGAACAGATGCACAAAAGAAAGCAACTGGCAAAGATGCTCTCGCGCAGCTCGTGAATTCGACAATTCGTGTTCCTACTACCTTCAGGAATCAGGACTCAGGAGCGGTCGAGTGGCAACTGGCAAGCTCATTTCCTCGGCGCAGAACCATGAATGTATAAGCTGATAAACATAGCTGACAAAAAACTAGCCCCAAATACGCGCACCGGACCGCAGACGAGGTTCTTTTCTTCCCCCAGTTTCCGTGGCAAAATAGAGCATCCGAGGTGAAACCGCGAAACTACGAGTGCAAAACCCGATAAGCTTCACGTTTTGAGTTTTTAATGTCGTCGAGGCATCTGGGTACGGGACGAGACTCCCAACGGCATTTTACGCATTTACGCCCAAGGCCCAACCCTAGCAGTGGGCAGTGGACAGATCCTGTGGTGTGGCTGTTCATGTCCACAAGTTGCAGAGCATGACTCGCAAAATTTTGAACTGAACTGTCTAGGGACAAGTTTAGCATTGCTCCTAGATTATCATTATGGCTCTGTTCGGCTGGCTGTATTGTACGGCTGGCTGGCTGATTGTTGTAAAAGAAAAACACTTTTAAATGGCTGGCTAATACTGGCTGATAAGTTTAAGCGAAGAGAGCCTATATGGCAGTCTTGGTGTGCTCATTACGTAATTTAACTAGTTGGCAGAACAAGTTCCAGCAGGATTTCTTTCTGGTTCCTTGATCGATACATCCTATGACTGAGTGTGAAGCTTGAGCGGTATTTGAAAACCTTCTAACCCACCACTGCACTGCAATCAAGCAGTACTCTCCCCGTCCCGTAATAAATAGTTTTTTGAAAATTGTTGGACGAATTAAGAGCTTAAGCAGGAGATACTCCCTTAGGATATCCGATTGATCGTTATTATTTGCATGCTGTTACGTTTTTAGTCACAAAATTGTATTTTTCTCTTATAACAAATCAGCAACAGACAAAATCAACGCTTATTTTCAGTTCAAATGAACAGCAGAACGAGAAATAACAGAGGTGAGGCATGCAGCCAAATAGAAAGGAGGAATAAGATAAGCTAAATATAAGGGGAATGTTGTTGCATGCTCTCATATAATGCGCTCCTATAGGTTTTTAGGACAAGTTTTAAACCTCGGAAACTTATTTATAATGGAACATTATGGAACAGGAGCAGTAGACCAATAGGTATGTCTGACATGGTAGACCAATGGTTATCAACCCAAGCATGAGTCCGCACCGGCCCCGTGACAGCTCCTGAGAGCACGAGTAATTTTGCAAGGCTAGATAAAAGCGTAAAAATTTTAATCCCGCCGTTCTGTTAACTTTGTCCTGTGTAAATGTTATCTAAAAACAAAATTTATAGTAAAAATTATTAACATCTACAATATCAAACAATGCACCAGAAGAATACATTTCATGACACATCTAATGAATCCAGTTTGATATATTATAGATGTTTGTGTATTTTTATAACCTGGTCAAAATTATATAGGTTTGACTTAGAACAAAGCTAAAACTGATCTACACCTACTTTCTCTGTCCAACCAAAATAAATCAACTTATAGAGTTATCCCAAGCCAAAATGTTTCTCCTTTCTATAAATTTGCTCTAAGTAGATGAACTTTGGCTTAGAACAACAATAAGAAGTTTATTTAGGGAAGGAGGGAGTAGAACATTTAGGCTGAAATGGGCATATAAGTACATAATTTCCTTCTCAACCACTAGTTCTTGCCAACGAACGCATCGGTTGCTGAGGAAGGTACCTTTTGACCAAAGATCGTTCTAACTCGGTTTCGTTATAGAATAGAGTTACAATATACTAAAGCTTGGTCTTATGTGTATGAAATCCTGCAATAATTCGAGACACAGAAAAGTCCCACCTTTATTATAAAAAGTATTGCCACCGGTAATCCTCAGCAACATCATGAACCCATAAGCAACTAACTAAAGGAGAAACACCTTCTGAAATAAGCTTAGCATTTACGTACAACTACAATGAAATGAAAGAAAAGAAATATCGTAAATGAATGATGCTCTCACCGCCCCTAATGCTCATCCAGTTCTATAGACGGTGGTACTATGCATACACTGAAAATTAAGTTGGTATATTATGCAAGGCATCACATATGTAGACAACCTCAAATACACGCATCCTAGATTATTTATAACGATATCCTTCACCTTCACTATCAGCATAACAATCACCTCTGATAAGCAATTACTAGCACGTCGTTATCCAAGAGTAGCAGCAGAAAGCGGCAATGGATTTCAACGGGATAATGTGCAACACGAAATTAGAGAAAATAAATCAAAGAGGATTGTCAGCCCGTAGAGAAAGTGAAGATCAATTCAAACATAGGTTTCCTTCACACCTAACACAGAAGCGAACACTATACTATTACCAGTGTGCATATATATTTCAATGGTTTCGTCCACCATCTACAACCAACTATTACCAGGATAATTGTTTATATTAGGGATTGTAGCACCCAACTTCTCAACTCCTAGCAGTAAACAAACAAAGAAAGAAAATGATTAATTTAGATAGGGATGGGAAATTGTTTAAAGTAAACTGGATGTCTGGATGGGAACATGTTTAAAGTAAACGAAGCAACACGAGTACATTTAAGTTATAGAGCATTGGAAAAAACTAATGCTGATGCAATTAGCCCAACACAAAGAAACATCCATAGATGGTTTATATTACACGGACCAGATAATGCCATGAAATAAGCATAGGAAACATGAATGTGTGATTAGATAATAAAAGCTGTAAAAAACAGTTCATTAGTTTCCATCTCACATCATGGTGGCGGAAGATTGCCAAACCTACGCCGGATCGCTGACATGACACTTCTCATCCTGTTAATGGTATGAGTCGATGATTGTGCGCCAGCGGCATTGGTCGGAAGGTCCATGCCTGCCATTTGATCGGTCAGCTCAGTAATTTGTGCTTGTCCATTCTCCTGCGGGCCATTTTCACTAGCACTCCCAGCATCATGCTCCAACACAATATCCAAGCTGATGGAAAATGATTCCCCCCTAGTAACCTTCAGGTTCTCAACGCACTCATATGACACTCCGCGGCATCTCTTCAGCTTCACCTTGACTAAACTGGGGCAGCCCCCATTCAGTGCTTCCATCCCACGATCTGACACTGGGCACCCCTTGATGCAGAGCTTCTTGAGCGCAGCCCAGCGTTCAGCCAAGCAAATGATCTCAGCATCCCCCACAGTTTCACACCCACAAAGCGCGAGCCGTTCCAGCGACCGGCAATGCTCACCAAGCATCCGGAGGCTCAGCACGGTGGGGTTGACCCCTATCAAAACGAGCTCCTGCAGATCTGGACATCCTCGTGCCACAGCCATGAGTCCGAAATCCCCAATACGGTTTGTGCGCCACCCATCAACATGCAGTTTGCGGAGTTTGTGGCACTTCTCGGCAACACTGATGATGCCTGAATCAGTGCACTCAGGAGTCTTGACAAGGAACAGGACCTCCAGATGAGCACAGGCAGAAAGCGCAGCAAGGCCACGGTCGCCGACCTGTAGCTTCTCAAGGTGAAGCTCAACAAGGCGAGGAGCACACGCAGTGATGAGCTCCAATGGCAGGTCCCAGGCGCCGGAGCACTGCAGTATCTTGAGCGAGCGGAGGTTGGGCGAGGATGCCACAAGTGGCACAAAGCATAGAGCGCTATATAGATCCTTGAGGCAAACCGAACGTAGGGACAAAGCCGGTGGAAATTTGATGTCCTCGGCAACGGAATTTTTGGCACCGGCCGAGTCTGGTAGTCCGCGGAGGCGCTTGACGGAGAGGTCCTCGAGGAGGGGGCAGGACTGGAGCACGGCGACGAATGCCTTGGGCCCGAAGGTGCAGGACGCAACGGAGAGCTTGCGGATCGCCGGCGCGGCGGCGGCGAGCGAGGCGAGCCCGGCGTCGGAGAGCTGCCTCAGGCCGCGGAGCTTGAGCCTGGAGAGGCGCTCCGAGGGCAGCACGCCGGCCACGGCCGCGGCGCCGTGGTCGGAGAGGCTGTCGGCGCCGGACCCGCGCGCGCAGCGGAGCGCGAGCTTGGTAACGGCCGTGAACCGCGCGAAGAGCGCGGGGGCCGCGCCGCCCAGCGCGGCGCGGGCGTCGAGGGAGAGGCGGTGGCGCGTGGTGGCGTCCACCTCCATCCAGCGCGAGCAGGCGAGGGAGCAGGCGTTGCGGTCGGTGGGCGAGAGCGACGCGAAGACGAGCGCGAGGATCTCGTCGGGCAGGTCCTGGGTGTAGTCCCGAGCGGGCGGAGGGAACGACGAGGCGGAGGAGGAGGAGCTGCCGCTGCCGCTGCCCCCCGCAGCGACCTGCATCGGGGCGGTCAGCCGCAGCTGCTGCTTCTGCGGCGGCGGCAGCGGCGCCGGCGCCATGGGGGAGAGCGACCTGCTGCGGCGCGGCGAGGAGGAGGACGAGGGGGAGGGGCTGGATTTGGAAAGGAAGGAGGGGGATTGGCCCATGCTATGGAACCCCGGGGCGGGCGGAGGAAGCGGTGGCCATCCGGGACGCGCGAGGACGCGGGCGGGGTAGGTGCCGTGCGGGCGGATTTGCCGATCTGGGAGGGGGGCGGGCGTTGGAAGGGATGGGAGATTGCGAGGAAAGGGGAAAGTATCGAGCCCCAGAGTTTATGGGGACGCCGTTCTTCATGTGGGGGTGGGGACGTGGGGTGCTGCGGCGGGCATTGGCATTGGCATTGGCATTGGCATGGCAGGGCCGCAACCCGCAAGCAGAGAAGAAGGGGGGACGGACGGTGGGTTCGGGCTCTCTTGGGCTGGGCCGCGGACTTGCCGTCCGTTGACGGAGTCCTCTCTGTCTTTTGTTTGGAAATGGTGACGGGTTTCGTGCGCTGGTTGAACTCACAGTTTTCGTCCCAGGTTTCTTTTTGGATTTTTTTTAGAACAGGCATTATGCTTATGCCAGTACTCCGTATATTTCATTAAGCAGGAGTCTTTTGTAAAAATGAAGAAAACACACACACAAAAAAAAAAAACGCGTGTGGACTTGTTAGCTTTGCAGACACCACCCTACCCGGTCTGGCCGCGAAGAACCAGGACGTGTTCGTGGCTGCGTTCTACGGGCGGAAGCTGACCGGCCGTAGTAATCATCCGAAGGCAGTATCCTTTATTTATTATTATTTTTAAATAAAAGGAGTAAAGACATATACGGTGATATCATCCTACGCGATTGATTTAGGCTCTGTTCGTTTTAAGTAAACAACATATATTTTTTAGCTCTGAAACAGTATTTTTCCTCATAACAAATCAGCTTCAGCCCAAATCAGCTCAGCTTTTCAGCTGAAACGAACAAAGCCTTATTTACTTATCGGTGCCTACTAAGACTCTAAGAGACACTATCTAAATATGAGGCTCATAGTGGATTGGATCACGCAGAGTAGAATAGTTGGGCACCCAAAACCCTCATTTTTCAACAGAGGACGCAAAGAAGACTCCGATCGAGACACGGCGACCTTTGAGGAGCACGACATCAACATCAAGGTGTGTGGCGGGCACAGGCCCCGCGTCCGTGAGAGCAAGGGTGAGAAGATCGGCCACCCACGCGACCGCTCGAGAGGAGGTAGAGCGTGAGCTCGCACCTGCGGAGGCTTGGTCGAGGCGCACGGCGGCATGGACACGAGACGACACTCTAACCGGCGGCGCTCCTTCTTGACAGCCTCGCCTCGCCAATGTGGATCTGCCGTCGGCCCGCCTCGAGCTCGCCGTGGTCCCGCCCTAACCCGCCAGCCACGGACCTGCCTCACTGCGCCGCCGCGGGCCTCATCGACGTGTCGGTGGGTCCCTATCACGGACTCACCTCGCCCCGCCGCAATTCGCCTTCCCGCCCACGGATCCGCCTCGTCGCACCGCCGGCTCCCCGCCTCGCCATCGTCGTCAGCGGAGCTGCCGCCTCCACCAACCTGGAAGCACTGCCACAGGCCCACCTCGCCTCGCGCCACCATGGGCCTACGTCGAAACGCCAGCAGCTCCCCGGAGCGTGCTGGCCCTCGCCGGCCACGCCCTCTTGCGGTCCCACCATTACGGTTACCAGAGGAATGAGTCGCGGTGGGCGAAGACGTTTTTTTGCGTTCCGGCAATCTATTTTGCGTTTTGCATCGTCTGTTGGAGTCACTCTAACTCTAATGCTAGCTTGACCTCTAACCCATGACTTGGAAAGCAGCCGGGGCTTCTTAGCGCATGCAGTCTAGCAAAAAAAAAATTTCAAACAAGGCTCACCCATTTACATTTCAGATAAATGGAAATATAAGAGTTTGGACTAGAACCAACTTAGACAGAGAAGGATAGGAGTAGGCAAACATGGAACACACGCACCAGACTTAACCAGCAGCAAACAACTGCACAGGCGACGATAATGGACTAACAGAAAGGAAAGCTAAGAAAAGCCAAGACACTTCATTACAGTTTGCAGAGACACAAAGATAGAATTCACAGACTTTATCATGATTTTGGCTTCGAAAACTCCGGCGCGCCATTCACTGTCCCTCTTCGTTCTCGCAATCATCCTGACGGAGACGTTTCCTTCCAAATACCACACGAGTTTTTAGAACAAGGAGGGGACGGGACGAGCTTGAAAGCATTTCACGGGACAAAAGGGTGAAAATTTTGTATTCTAGTCCTTTTCAAAATCTATTTTCACAAATAGATTCCTCAAAAAACTTTTTTCAGAAATGGACCCAACGCTTGGCGTTAAATAAATAAACGCTGAGGTCTTCGTATCAGCGTTATGTCAGGTTACGCCAAAGGCTGCCAAGTCAGCGGCAACGTGGCCAGTCTGTGCCAGACCTCGGCGTGAGGTTACCCAACGCCAATCCTCGTGCATAGGCGTTTATTGGTATCACGCCGACCTCATGCAGTTTAAACGCGGTAGATACCATGAATGGGTCGGACGAAAATTAGAGTGGTGCGATATTTTACCTTTTTATTATTATAATTAAGGTACAAAAATATTAATATTTTTATTGTTGAATCTATTTTCATAATATAATTATTTAGAGATTCAAATGTTGCATGCAATTTTTGTAAATCTAGTTAAAATTGCAGAATATTTATTCCGACAAGTTAGTTAGTGTGTGTTTAAATCCAGGGGTATAAAGTTTTAGATGTCACATGAGCTGTCACATTAGGTGTTTGGATACTAATAAAAAACAAATTTCAGAACTCGTCAGTAAACCGCGAGATGAATTTATTAAGCCTAATTAATATATCATTAGCATAGTTTACTGTAGCACCACATTATTAAATCATGAACTAATTAGTCTTAAAAATTCGTCTCACAAAATAGTTACACTCTGTGTCTTTGGTCATTATTTTAGTTTATATTTAGTATTCTTTGCATGTATCTAAATATCTGATATGATATGACATAAATTTTAAGAAGAAGAACTAAACAAGGCCTTAGCATACATGGAATACTCAAAACAAACTTGAGAAGATAATGAATGAGAAATGTAAAAGATCATGTTCTAGTACGTGTATTTTCTGGCGGATTAGAGAATATTTTGAAACATGACCTGTACTTTTTGCCTGATCAAGAATAAACAGCGCAGATTGCCATGGGTGCGTTTAGATTTATTTAGAATTTGAAATTATGACACTGTAGCAGCGATGAATCTTTTCTAATAAATATCCAATCATGGCCTAAGTAGTCTTAAAAAATTCGTCTTATGATATATATATAAACTATACAAACATACAAATATTTCTTCTACATTTAATATTTTATGTACATGCCGGCAATATTAATGTGACTAGTTTCAATTGGAAATTATAGGGTATTTAAACAGGGCCCAAGTCTCCGTCTGCACGTAGCATGTCAACAGGAAGCAGACCAATGCCAGCTAGCCACGTTGGTGTCACTGCATCACATCTACAGTACCGTGTTTAAAACTGGCCAGACCTTGGCGTGATACGACTGAACGCGGATGCATGAGGCTCGGCGTGGAATGACCTCACGCCGAGGCCCGGTGGAACAGACCACGTTGGTGATGACATGGCAGACGTCGGCGTGACCTGACATAACGCTGATACGAAGACACAGGCGTTTTATCATTTAACGCCGAGTTTTGGGTCCATTCTTGAAAAAGGTTTTCGTAGCGGTCTATCTATAGAAATAGCTTTTACAAAAATCTAAAATGCAAAATTTTCACGGACAAAAGGTGTGTCCGTGGGGGCATATAAAAACCGGCCTCAGCAACGCCAAAAATGACAGAGAAGAGAAAACGGTAAAGAAGATTTCTCCTGACGAAAATATATAATCTTCTGTCCTGGGTTTAGAATGAAAAGACGGCACACTGACGCTGCCCTTGTTGCACCAAATAAGCGTGAGCCGGTTAAACGCCCAGCCAGCCACCAACTGCACGGTCGACGGCACGGACGGCATTTAGCCTTGCGTCTTTCGTTGCTCACTCATTACAGCTATACGGAGTATATAGCTTGCGTCCACGCGAAACTTGACTGCCGTGCCGTGCCGTGCGTATGCGCGTATAGTACGACGCGTACGCTGGAGCCCTTGTACCCTGCCCCCCATACCATAGAAACAGCCTGGCTGATCCCCACCAGACGAAACGGCCTCCCTTGGACGAGTTCAACAACGTATACACACACGTATGTGTGTATCTCCAACCACCTGTACATTAGTACATGAAGACGCGGATCCATGCATGATGCATCGCGCCACCACCGCGCCCGGCGCCCGCGCCACGCCGTGCACCGACCCGGGGCGGCCAGCGGAGACACGTGCGCCGTTCAACTCTCGTCACCGCACTGCTACGCATCTCTGGCCTCACGAATTTTCGGACCTGGTGGGCGGGCGGCGAAGGCGATGCAACGGAGACGGGACGACGGGCCGCTTGGTTGACGGCGTCGGGGTATACGAGTACGTGCTTGGTAGCTGCTGTTCTTGACTTGGAGTGGCTTTCAGAATTCATAATCTTTAGACAGAAAACTCAAAGATTGCTACATCTACATGTGGACAAAATATGTTGCTACCTCGACACAATCGGGGTCATCACTCGTGTAGTCTTGTTTCTACCGCTTTGAGACAAATTCAGACGTACAACTGGTGGTATACCGAGTCTATTCAGGTCTACTCCTATGTAATTTCCCACCACCGTTTCCAAGAAGATCCCATGCAATGCGCGATTGATCTTTTTTAACGGTTACCTTGACCTCCAGTCCACGCTGCAGCTTTTTACTACTGAAAAGAAGAGCTACTGGTCCTGGTCGTCCAAAAAAAAAACGATGATATGAATATCAAGAGAAACACTATATATACGGTGGGATATGAAAAGAAGATCACAATCGTATCTGTTAGTATATATAAGACAAAGCTGCACCTAAATGTAGACGTCTCCGTACGACGGTCCGGATAAGAAAAGAAAATCTGGCAGCCCCCCTTGGGCTGCTTTCAGCAGAACAATAATACGATTCTCATCAGCTTTATCCGATCAACGCACACCTGGTCTCCAGCAATCAACGCACACCTGGTCCCGATCGAGCAATCATTCACTCGTAAACTACACCACACCTATCTAAAGTGTCTCGCCCGTGAGGCCGCGACGAAACCCAAGCAGTTTATAGTGTTCCGTTGCTTCGTCACTGAACCAACCAGTTGATACCTGGGGTGGTGAAGCGTCTGCGTCACCGTCTCATCGAGCCATTTCACTTCACTGAGATCAACACTTTGCTATCTAGTAGCTAGTACACATCAAAGATTATTTCCGCGACTAGTCCCCCCCCCCCCCCCCCCCCCTTCTTCTCTTGGTTAGTTACAGACGAGATACTTTTCGTTTTTTATGAAGACTCACTGCAGTCTACTGTACACTACTCAATTGTTCCATTTGCTGCACTACCATAGTCCATAGATGATGATAGTAATAGATTGCGCCTAGTGCTGTCTTCCTCACCTACCATCCACTCGCCGAATCGGAATTTCGAAGGAACCTCGCTCTGCTTTCGGCCGTATGCGCGACCTATCATCAAAGACACCTAAGCTGTCATCAGCGATCGTTTAGGCGCGTCATATACCACTCTGAATCTCGATGATCGTGTTTTTGACGGGGTTTCACTTGTCTCCAGAGACTGGCCGCACAAATTGAATCGGTGAATCCAGCGACCAGTGCCGGCCGCTGCTAGCCATTTCCCGTTTAACACTGCACGGTTTCCCGTTCAATACAGGCATGGCTAGCGGCGATTCCCGTTCTGCACGATTTCAATTGAACACTGCAAGTTCTGCTCGCGACTCGCGAGAGGGGAATCAGGAATCATCAGCCCCTGGGATCCGGAGAAGAGACAAAAATATCACAACCGCAGGCAGAGGCAGATCCGGAGAAGATATCCCGCATCATTTGCTGAAACGACCTCGATTTCCGCGAAGTGAAATCCACATGCTCGAATTGTAATTCAACAGATTGTTTAGGACAATCCATAAAATTACCCATATCTCAGTTGACACCAGGATCCATACAACGATAATTAAGTCTTACATAAACATTTATTACATCGCCATATTGACGGAATCAACATTCAGAGAAGCTTTAAAAGATGCGGAAGCGATTCATCCTTCACGGCCAACTTGTGTAGCACGTGACCCTATTCCTCGTCATCATCTCCCTCGAAGTCGTACTCATTCTCGTCACCTGACAGCAAATTTATCAGTACGATTTGTACTGACCACGGAGCCCACCTATGCAGCATTTGCTTTGTGGAAAGTGGATGCAAGGCTATACAAGCAGACCTATAGGCTGAGGTTTTCCTATGCAGCTGTAATCAATGTTTAATTAGTCAAGTTTTATCTCCAGTTAACACCATCATCCCTTTCCCATCACCACATCTCACTTACCCACACCTCGCTCTCATTCGACAGGCCCAACTCCCTCTCGGGCCTATCTCAGCGGCACACTACCACAACGGGTACACTGCCAGAAAAATGTCATCCAGGGGGGAGAAGAGAACACTCACTACACTAGTAGAAGCTTCATAGGAAAGGTCCATAGCCAACAGGTTGGCATATGTATCGATCGATCAACCATACACTCTGCAGAGGTTTCACTACTCACAAGATTAGCCATCATAGGTGTTGCGCAAACACCTAGGCAGAATTCCGGGTGCTTGCTTGCCTAGGTCGATGCCACTCTATCACTCAGCCCTGGGATATTCCGGATCCTACACCGTTATGCTGAGACTGGGAGACAGTACCGGGCCCATCCAGTGGTACTGTGCATCTAGAATGGAACGGGAACCCATCGACCGTCTCCGCCCACCCTTATCACCTCTCAACCTAACAGTAGTGGCACCGTCCTACCAAGTAGTCCAGCCGTCTCCCGCCCATCAGAAGCGAGTGAGTAGAAAAGGATTCCCATGAACCTGAAACTAGTCCGTCCTAGGTTTGACCAAGCAGGCATCTTCACTTAGGGGATACTCTCCCCGTGCCATCACGGCACCTCCGTCCACGGGCTTCAAACCACCAAGGCTATCCCACCCGGAACCTCCTCAACAACTTTACCCGCCACAGGTATCTCGCTTGGGGATGCCCAGGTTGCACCCCCGGCACGACTTGCCCCATGGGCTTGTCTCACATCTCACTTGGTCGAAATCAACCCTTACCACGCACCCAAGACGCACGCAGCACTCTCTCCCAGTGGTTATAATCAGTTATACACCGTCCTAATTCCACCACATAGCATATAGCAAGTAGAAAGTAGTGGAAGAGTAACAGTAAATTAAGCAGCAGCTAACCTAACAGCGGATAGCAGGGTATAGTCTTATCAAGGCAGGGAATTCAAATATACTACCATGCAATCAATCCATACATAATCATAAAGCAATAGCAACAATGTCATTTGCAATGCGTAAATAGGATCTAAGGATTTGGTGGGATGTGGCACCTTCGTAGTCGTCTCCTAGTTCCTGAAAGTACTCGTGGTCGTCCTCCTTAGTCAGATCCTCCTCCGGCTCTGAAATCGAACACGAAATAGTCGCGTCAGCGACTCCTATAGAGTATTTCAGAAAAATCCAATAAAATAAAGAGCCAAATACACACAAACATAGTCTTAGATTGTAGATCTCATTTTTCTGAGAATTTCGATATATGGTGCACAATTTTTGGACATCGTATGAATAAGTTATGAATTTCCGAAGATTATCCTATTTTCTGAAAATGGAAAATGGTCGATTAATCAGGGGCAGCTCGGGATTGGTCCACGTGGCGCGCGGGTCCAGTAATGCGGCAAGTGGCGCCTCAACAGAACACAGACCCGATGGTCACCCACCAGGTGTTCGATGCTGGTTCCCAGAGAGTCGCCGGCGTCGGCATAGCTCGGCGGTTGGTCGGGCGAGCTCGGCGGTTGGTCGGGCGAGCTCGACGTTGGTCGGGGGGGCGTCGGCGTAGCTCGGCGGTGGTCGGGCGAGCTCGACGGTGGTCGGGGGTGGTTCTCAGAGGTCGGGGGTCGTTCTCAGAGGTCGGGGGTGGTTCTCAGAGGTCGGGGGGGGGGCGTCGGCATAGCTCGGCGTATCTCGGCGGAGCTCGGCGGAGCTCGGCGTAGCTCGGCGGAGTTCGGCTTAGCTCGGCGTAGCTCGGCTGGGCTCGGCGTAGCTCGGCGAATCGGAGATTCGGGGCGCCGAGGGTGCCGCTCTCCCGAGCTCTCCCGGGGAGGCTCGGGCGAATCGGAGATTTGGGCGCCGAAGGTGCCTCTCTCCCGAGCTCTCCCGGGGAGGCTCGGGCGAATCGGACATTCGGGCGCCGAGGGTGCCGCTCTCCCGAGCTCTCCCGGGGAGGCTCGGGCGAATCGAAATTTTGGGCTCCGAGGGTGCCGCTCTCCCGAGCTCTCCCGGGGAGGCTCAGGCGAATCGGGGATTTGGTGCTCCGAGGGTGCCGCTCTCAGAGGTCGGGGCTGGTTCTCAGTGGTCGGGGGGGTGGTTTGTGACCTTGGCCGACCATTCGGCGTGCCATAGCGACCGGCGGCGAGCTGCCGCAGGGCTAAAGCTCCGGTAGGCTACGTTGCAGCTTACAGCGAGGCAATTTCTCCCCTCCGGGCCCCAATATTCGTTTCTAAGGGATCCAATTTGGCTAACAGGGTCCCTTTTGGTGCTCGGCCACGGCAGAGGCGCTTCTCCGGCGAGGCGGGCGGCGGTGTGGTGGCCGGGGTTCGGTTTTGGCACGAACGTGTGTGGTACGGCATACGGCGGTTCTCCGACGAGGTGGAGGCGTACGTAGCCAAGGCGATAGACATGATTCGGGGCTCGGCTATCTAGCAGCGGTGCCGAGGCAGACTTGGCGAACCTCGGCGGCCTTTCTCCGCAGCGCGAGGCGATCGGGGGTACTCGTAACGGATTTTAGGCGAGGCGGAACGTGTCGGCGGCGATCACGTTTCCCTGAGAACACACCTCTCGGTGTTCCGGGCTATGGAGGTTCGATCTTCCGCAACTAAGCTTGTCCGAGGTGGTCGGTTTTTGTTCCTGGTCGCGGTATTGAGATGCTCCAGTCATCGGCGGCGATGTCGCCACGACTGTGAGGTTTCGGCGGGGCTAAGGAGGTCTTCTAGGAGATGTATACGCCTCCAGGGTCTATGGCGATGGTATACCAACTACCAATTTTGGCTACCGAGATTCCCAAGGTGCTCGGTTGTGGCGGCGGCGTGTCGCCGACGACGGCGGAAGGCGGCAACGCGGCTACGACCATGTCTTGGTTCAATCGAATGCGGTCTTGTCAAATTGGTGAGGCCAGAGAAGCATACAACACTTTAGTGGCGAACTTTAGCCATGGCATGGCCTTCTTTTGGCGACGGCTCGCGGCGGCGCTCCGGTGAGGTCGCGGCGCACTCGAGCAGGGCGGACGAGGCTTCCTCTAGCGCTTAGATCCGCGTAGATAGCTCAAGGGGTCGTGGCGGTGCTCCACGACACTCTAACCTATACGGGTGCTAGTCGGATTGCTCGGAACGGGTGATTCGGCGTCGGAACGCATCGGTGGTGAGCGCGCTCCGCCGAGAACGCGTCGTGCTGCGTTCTCGGTCCAGCAAGCTTGTAGTCCAGGGGTTTCGGCCGGTCGCATGAGTGCATGGTACAGGTGATCTTCCTGAGCCTGTAAAGGCTCGTGCCTGCGCGTCCCGTGGGCGGAACACCATGGCAAAAGCAGGGCGAGGTTCGGACATGGCGTGCGGTGGCTCACCGTGGTGTTGGTGAAGCTAGGATGGCGGTGCAGTGGCGAGTTGGAGCCGTGCAGAGTGATCGCAGTGCCGTGCCGCTCCTCGTCCGCAGCTCGGGCTTCTCCTCCGTGTCCGGCTCCGGCGTGCTCCGCGGCGGCGGCGCTCCGGCAGCTTCTCCTCCTCTGCTCCGCCCTTCTCCTACACTCTCTCTCTCTCGGTGTGGTGCAGTGTGCCGGTCTGTGCCGCGGTGGCGGCGAGGGGAAATGAGGGTAGGGCTTCGGGGTGAGCTCCTTTTTATAGGCGAGCTTGGCCAGCTCCAATGGTGAACGGTCCTGATCGCACTCGACCGATCGAAGGGCCGTGGCTCGAGTGGATCTAGGGCTCCGGATGGGCGCGGGTTCGCTTGGCGGCCAAGAAAGGAGGGGACAGGAGGGGGATAGTGGGGTCAGGGCTCTGCCATGCGTGGCGCTGTCGGTCACGCCATTTGCGTGACCCGGTGGCGTCGTCTTTGTGTGGAAGAGAAACAGTGGAAGGGGAAGGCGGCTGACATGCGGGGCCGGGTGGTCAGCGGCTGCGGCGAAGCGGGTGAAACGGTCGCGCGCGTGCGGTCGGCATCGCGTGTGCGCGTGGTGTTGGGCCGGCCCAGCGCGGGGAGGCGGGGTGGAGCGCGCGCGCGGGTGAGGTGAGGAGAAGAAGGCCGGGCTGGTTTGGGCTGGCCTAACTCTCTCTCCTTTTTCTATTTTCATTTTAGTGTATATATACATATATTGCCTATTTTAAATATTGAGTAAATATAAACATAAATTGCAATAAATCCCAAATGTGATGCATAAGTTATTATTCTATGTGAATGGAATTAAAATGCAAGCTATACTCCTTTATTTACCAAATTCATAATGAAACCTATATTCTTGCACAAGAAAAATAGGTTTTCACAATAAATAAATAAAAAAATTTAATTGGTTGGGATTTTTAGGTTGTGTGGATTTTTAGGGTTGTTACAGTCCTCCCCCTTCATTAGGATCTCGACCTCGAGATTCAGAGATAACGTACCCATCGAAGAGGTAAGGAAACATAATCCGCAAGTCCGATTCTTTCTCCCACGTAGCTTCCCTTTCAGTGTGATTGCTCCATTGTACCTTGCACATCGGAATGGTTTTGTTTCGAGTCTCCTTTGTATCCTGTGCCAAGATCTTGATCGGATGTTCCTTGTATTCAAGTGTGTCTTGCAGGTCTAATGCATCCGTAGGAACTTGCTCCTCGGGAAGCTTCAAACACTTCCTTAATTGCGAGACATGGAACACGGGGTGTACTCCAGATAATTCCTCCGGTAGTTCCAGCTTGTAAGCAAGCTTTCCAACCCTTTTACAGATCTTGTATGGCCCAACATATCTTGGTGCCAATTTTCCTTTTACGTGGAATCTGAGAGTGCCACGAAGCGGAGATACCTTGAGGTAGACATAATCCCCAACCTTGAACTCAAGCTCTCTACGTCTTCTATCTGCATAGCTCTTTTGCCTACTTTGTGCAATCCTCAAATTCTCTCTTACTTGGGCAACACCTTCTTCTGCTTCCACAATCTTAGCAGGACCGAAGAATGTCCTTTCACCTGGTTCTGACCACATTAGCGGGGTTCTGCACGGTCTTCCATACAACGCTTCAAATGGAGACATCTTAATGCTTGTCTGATAACTGTTGTTGTATGAGAACTCGGCGTGGGGTAGACAGCTCTCCCATCCTTCCTTATACCTCAATACGCAAGCACGTAGCATGTCCTCGAGAATCTGGTTCACTCTTTCTGTTTGCCCGTCTGTTTGCGGGTGGTATGCTGTGCTGTAATCGAGCTTGGTCCTGATGGACTTGTGCAAGGATTTCCAGAACTGTGATACGAACTGTGATCCTCGGTCAGATATAATACTCAGAGGTGCCCCATGTAACTTCAAAATGTTTGATACGTACAGATCTGCTAGCTTTTCAACTCTATACTTCCTTTTGACCGGTATAAAATGTGCAACTTTGGTCAGACGATCCACTATTACCCATATAGAATCATATCCATGCTCGGATCGGGGCAGTCCTATTATAAAGTCCATGGATATGCATTCCCACTTCCATTCTGGTATCTCAACTGGTTGTAGCAACCCTGCTGGTCTCTGATGCTCGGCCTTGATTCTATTGCATGTATCACATCGGGCTACATGCCCTGCAATGTCTGTCTTCATATTCTCCCACCAGAAGTGCTTCCTTAGATCATGGTACATCTTGGCTGACCCTGGGTGAATGCAATACTTGGAGTCATGCCCTTCTGACAGAATCTCTTCTCGTATCGCTGAATCCGTCGGTACACAGATTCTATCTTTGTACCATACAGTTCCCTGCTCATCTTCTCGGTATTCGGGGCCCTTCCCCAGTTTCATCAAACCACGGATATAGTCTATCTCAGGACAGTTCCTTTGTGCTTCACGGATCCGTGAGGTGAGATTGTACTCGACGCGAAGCTCATTTAGCATGCCATAGGAGACTACCTCGAGCTGGAATGCGTCAAACTCTCTCCTGAGCTCAGACGGCATAGACTTGGTGAAGAGGGTATGGCAGTAGCTTTTGCGGCTAAGTGCATCAGCGACAACATTTGCCTTTCCTGGGTGGTAATGGATCTCAAGATCATAGTCCTTGATGAGTTCTAGCCATCTGCGCTGCCTCATATTCAGATCTTCCTGTGTGAAGAAGTACTTCAGGCTCTTGTGGTCGGTGTATATGTCACACTTGTTGCTCATCAGATAGTGTCTTCAAATCTTGAGTGCATGTACCACGGCTGCAAGTTCTAGGTCATGAGTCGGGTATCGCTGCTCATGTTCCTTCAACTGTCTTGAGGCATAAGCTATCACTCTTCCTTCTTGCATTAGTACACAGCCCAAACCTTGCCGAGAGGCGTCACAATATACAACAAAATCTTTGTGAATGTCGGGTAGGGCTAGTACAGGTGTAGTAGTGAACTTCTCCTTCAAGGTCTGGAAACTCTTCTCACATTCAGGAGTCCATATAAACTTGTTCTCTTTCTTCAGCAAGTTGGTCATGAGTCTTGCAATCTTGGAGAAATTCTCAATAAATCTACGATAGTATCCTGCAAGTCCTAAAAAGCTTCTGATTTCTGACACATTACAGGGTTGTTCCCACTCTTTCACAGCTTCAATCTTGGCTGGGTCTACCGCGACTCCTTCTCCTGACAGTACGTGTCCAAGGAAAGCAACTTCCTCAAGCCAGAATTCGCACTTGGAGAATTTGGCGTATAGCTGGTTGCGAGACAACCTCTCCAATACGGTCCTCAGATGATGTTCATGTTCCTCTTTTGTGGCTGAATAAACCAATATATCATCAATGAATACCACCACAAACTTGTCTAGCTCATTCATGAAGATCTTGTTCATCATGTTCATGAAGTATGCTGGAGCATTAGTGAGTCCAAATGAGACTACTGTGCACCCATACTGTCCATATCTAGTGACAAATGCAGTCTTCGGGATATCCTCTTCCCTGATCTTCATCTGATGGTACCCTGATCGAAGATCAATCTTTGAGAAGTGCTTGGCCTTGCTCAGTTGATCTAACAGATCATCGATGCGGGGCAATGGGTACTTATTCTTGACTGTAACTGCATTCAGATTCCGGTAGTCAATGCACATCCTCATCGTGCCATCCTTCTTCTTGACAAACAAAACAGGAGATCCCCAGGGCGAGGCGCTAGGCCTAATGAAGCCCGTCTCCAGTAATTCTCCCAGCTGCTTCTTGAGTTCCTTCAACTCATCAGCCGACATTCTGTAGGGTCTTTTGGCAATCGGTGCAGTCCCTGGCATCAGCTCTATAACAAACTCCACATCTCTATCTGGTGGTATTCCTGGCAACTCCTCTGGAAATACGTCATTGAATTCACAGACTACTGGCACATCTCTGAATGTCAGCTCCTTTTTACCTACCTTAGTCTCCAGAGCACATAGGAGGGCTTGGATTCTCTCAGTTTGGGGTACACATCGGACAGCTGTTCCCCAAGGGTGGGTTACCTGAACATATCTAGGTGAACAAGATATCACTCCCCGGTGTTTGGTTAGCCAGTCCATGCCTAAGATGACATCTAAGCTATTGGAGGGTAGTAGGGTTAGGTCAGCTCGGAAGTCAAGTCCCTCGATTGTGATTATCACTCCCCTACATATGTGAACGCTTCTGAAGGTTCCTAAGGGCGAGCTAGTTAGGATGGGGTTTGCTCTCGGGGTTACAGGTATGTTATGCTTACGTGCATATGCAGATGAAATATATGAACATGTAGCTCCCGAATCGAACAGAACTGTAGCCATGTTACCCTGAACTAGGAACGTACCGTACACAGCATCAGGTGCAGCTTCAGCTTCCTCAGCGGTCATGTGGTTCAGTTTTCCTCGGGCGGCAGATCCCCGGTTCGGTGTGCCCTGTGTAGCTGCTGGTGCACGGTTGAGGTCGGGGCACACAGCCACACGGTGTCCAGGCTTTCCGCATCCGAAGCAAGTGAAGGGCGCACTGCCTGCTGTGGCTGTTGCAGGAGCCTTCCAATTGCTTGTCCTTGGCGTGTTGGTAGCAGGGGCGGGTGTGTTCTGCACAGCTCGAGTCGGCGCAGGGTAGGTCTGAGCAGGGCGGTGATAGTTGCTGCTGTTGGTACCACCACCACGGCTCGTTCCCGAAGAAGGTCCCTGGCGAGTCCGGAAAGGCGGAGGTGCTCCCGTTCGCTGTCTCTGGGGTGGAGCAGTGCGAGCGGGTCCCTCAGAGCGGCGCTTCTTTCCCTTGTTCTGGGCCTCGAACTCCAGACGTGCTTCCATGCGATCCTTCTCGATCTCAATACAGCGGTCAATCAGCTCACGCAGAGTATAGCTCTTGTTCCCTGACAGAGCCAACCTGATCTTGGTCTGAAGTCCCTTCCTGTAGTAGTACATCTTTTCCTTCTCGGAACTCACGCAAGACGCAGGTGCGTAGCGGAGCAAACAGTTGAAGCGGGAGGTGTACTCGTGGATCCGGTCAGCTCCCTGGGAGATGTTGCGAAACTCGTTTTCCTTGGCCTCCATGACTCCCTCAGGAATGTGGTGGTCACGGAAAGCCTCGGTGAACTCATCCCAGTCAATGCGGGCTGGGTCCTCGTGAGCGCTGGTGTAGTTGTCCCACCATGCTCGTGCAGCACCGGTCAGCTGGTGGTTAGCAATCCCATCACACTCCTCGTCGGAGCAAGTGGTCAGGTCCAGCTTCTTCTCCATCTCTTTAAGCCAATCGTCGGCAGCGAGAGGATCGCTGTCGGTCCCGTCGAAGGTAGGTGGCCTCAGCTTCAGGAAACCCTCCAGTTTCCTTTGGAAGTCATTCTGGGGTGGCCCGTGGTGCCTGTTCATCCCAGTAGCTATGGCATTCAGCAGCTGGGTCTGCTGAGCCATCACTTCCGCCAACGTCGGTGGCGGCGGCGGTGGCGGTGGCGAAGGCACGTTCTCGCCTTGTGGTGGCGGATCGTTCACCGGCAGTGCATCCTCTGCCCGGCGCAGCTCTTCTTCCAAGTTAACTCCAGCTCGCCTGCCAGCTGGGCGTCCACGGTTGCGACCACGCCCACGTCCTGGCGCAGGCGCGGGGGAGGGCTGGCGGTTCTCCAAACGCGCAGAACGTCTCATCGACATCTGAAATTATTAGGTACGTGCTCAGTGCAGTAATAATCTTGTAGTGGTTTAAGTAGGAGTTAGATGTTTTCACCGATTTAAATGAATTAAAACATTTTTCATGCTATCCTACACTCAACCAAAGAAGCATAGAGATCCATAAGAAGCATAAGATCCAAATGTCACTCATCACATGGTTATTATTATATAAAGGATGTTCCTAACTGTTAAGAAGATCGTGCTATGCGCAGATAGCCAATGACAGGACAACTCATGGTATCACTAGTCTAAGGGCTACGCAGGGTCCCATAAGCTACTGGTGCATAAGGTCAATAGCCATTTGATCGGGATCTCAATAGTGCCATCGCGCAGTGGACGAAGTTGTGGTCCAAGGCTGGTCATCAAAATTTTTTCAAGAAACGGATTAGCAGGTCCTTGTATTAGATAAGCCATTGCATAAAAAGTGAATGCAAGGTCGGTAATATAACCGAAAGAGAGTCTGGCTTCCTATTCTAACGTCCATTTTCTATGGGTCTCGTCCTACAGTCAAGTATGGCTCTGATACCAACTGAAACGAACTCGATTTCCGCGAAGGGAAATCCACAGGCTCGAATTGTAATTCAACAGATTGCTTGGGACAATCCATGAAATTATCCATATCTCAGTTGACACTAGGATCCATACAACGGTAATTAAGTCTTACATAAATATTTATTACATCGCCACATTGGCGGAATCAACATTCAGAGAAGCTTTAGAAGATGCGGAAGCGATTCATCCTTCATGGCCAACTTGAGTGTAGCACGTGACCCTATTCCTCATCATCATCTCCCTCGAAGTCGTACTCATTCTCGTCACCTGACAGCAAATTTATCAGTACGATTTGTACTGGCTGCGGAGCCCACCTATGCAGCATTTGCTTTGTGGAAAGTGGATGCAAGGCTATACAAGCAGACCTATAGGCTGAGGTTTTCCTATGCAGCTGTAATCAATGTTTAATTAGTCAAGTTTTATCTCCAGTTAACACCATCATCCCTTTCCCATCACCACATCTCACTTACCCACACCTCGCTCTCATTCGACAGGCCCAACTCCCTCTCGGGCCTATCTCAGCGGCACACTACCACAACGGGTACACTGCCGGAAAAATGTCATCCAGGGGGAGAAGAGAACACTCACTACACTAGTAGAAGCTTCATAGGAAAGGTCCATACCCAACAGGTTAGCATATGTATCGATCGATCAACCATACACTCTGCAGAGGTTTCACTACTCACAAGATTAGCCATCATAGGTGTTGCGCAAACACCTAGACATAATTCCGGGTGCTTGCTTGCCTAGGTCGATGCCACCCTACCACTCAGCCCTGGGATATTCCGGATCCTACACCGTTATGCTGAGACTGGGAGACACAGTACCGGGCCCATCCAGTGGTACTGTGCATCTAGAACGGAACGGGAACCCATCGACCGTCTCCGCCCACCCTTATCACCTCTCAACCTAGCAGTAGTGGCACCGTCCTACCAAGTAGTCCAGCCGTCTCCCGCCCATCAGAAGCGAGTGAGTAGAAAAGGATTCCCATGAACCTGAAACTAGTCCGTCCTAGGTTTGACCAAGCAGGCATCTTCACTTAGGGGATACTCTCCCCGTGCCATCACGGCACCTCCGTCCACGGGCTTCAAACCACCAAGGCTATCCCACCCGGAACCTCCTCAACAACTTTACCCGCCACAGGTATCTCGCTTGGGGATACCCAGGTTGCACCCCCGACACGACTTGCCCCATGGGCTTGTCTCACATCCCACTTGGTCGACATCAACCCTTACCACGCACGCAGCACTCTCTCCCAGTGGTTATAATCAGTTATACACCGTCCCAATTCCACCACATAGCATATAGCAAGTAGAAAGTAGTGGAAGAGTAACAGTAAATTAAGCAGCAGCTAACCTAACAGCGGATAGCAGGGTATAGTCTTATCAAGGCAGGGAATTCAAATATACTACCATGCAATCAATCCATACATAATCATAAAGCAATAGCAACAATGTCATTTGCAATGCGTAAATAGGATCTATGGATTTGGTGGGACGTGGAGGCGCACGTAGCCAAGGCGACAGACATGATTCGGGGCTCGGCTATCTAGCGGCGGTGCCGAGGCAGACTTGGCGAACCTCGGCGGCCTTTCTCCGCAGCGCGAGGCGATCGGGGGTACTCGTAACGGATTTTAGGCGAGGCGGAACGTGTCGGCGGCGTTCACGTTTCCCTGAGAACGCACCTCTCGGTGTTCCGGGCTATGGAGGTTCGATCTTCCGCAACTAAGCTTGTCCGAGGTGGTCGGTTTTTGTTCCTGGTCACGGTATTGAGATGCTCCAGTCATCGGCGGCGATGTCGCCACGACTGTGAGGTTCCGGCGGGGCTAAGGAGGTCTTCTAGGAGATGTATACGCCTCCAGGGTCTATGGCGATGGTATACCAACTACCAATTTTGGCTACCGAGATTCCCAAGGTGCTCGGTTGTGGCGGCGGCGTGTCGCCGACGACGACGGAAGGCGGCAACGCGGCTACGACCATGTCTTGGTTCAATCGAATGCGGTCTTGTCAAATTGGTGAGGCCAGAGAAGCATACAACACTCTAGTGGCGAACTTTAGCCATGGCATGGCCTTCTTTTGGCAACGGCTCGCGGTGGCGCTCCGGCGAGGTCGCGGCGCACTCGGGCAGGGCGGACGAGGCTTCCTCTAGCGCTTAGATCCGCGTAGCTAGCTCAAGGGGTCGTGGCGGTGCTCCACGACGCTCTAACCTATACGGGTGCTAGTCGGATTGCTCGGAATGGGTGATTCGGCATCGGAACGCGTCGGTGGTGAGCGCGCTCCGCCGAGAACGCGTCGTGCTACGTTCTCGGTCGAGCAAGCTTGTAGTCCGGGGGTTTCGGCCGGTCGCATGAGTGCATGGTGCAGGTGATCTTCCTGAGCCGGTAAAGGCTCGTGCCTGCGCGTCCCGTGGGCGGAACACCATGGCAAAAGCAGGGCGAGGTTCGGACATGGCGTGCGGTGGCTCACCGTGGTGTCGGTGAAGCTAAGATGGCGGTGCAGTGGCGAGTTGGAGCCGTGTAGAGTGATCGCAGTGCCGTGCCGCTCCTCGTCCGCAGCTCGGGCTTCTCCTCCGTGTCCGGCTCCGGCGTGCTCCGCGGCGGCGGCGCTCCGGCAGCTTCTCCTCCTCTGCTCCGCCCTTCTCCTACACTCTCTCTCTCTCGGTGTGGTGCAGTGTGCCGGTCTGTGCCGCGGTGGCGGCGAGGGGAAATGAGGGTAGGGCTTCGGGGTGAGCTCCTTTTTATAGGCGAGCTTGGCCAGCTCCAATGGCGAACGGTCCTGATCGCGCTCGACCGATCGAAGGGCCGTGGCTCGAGTGGATCTAGGGCTCAGGATGGGCGCGGGTTCGCTTGGCGGCCAAGAAAGGAGGGGACAGGAGGGGGACAGCGGGGTCAGGGCTCTGCCATGCGTGGCGCTGTTGGTCACGCCATTTGCGTGACCCGGTGGCGTCGTCTTCGTGTGGAAGAGAAACAGTGGAAGGGGAAGGCGGCTGACATGCGGGGCCGGGTGGTCAGCGGCTGCGGCGAAGCGGGTGAAACGGTCGCGCGCGTGCGGTCGGCATCGCGTGTGCGCGCGGTGTTGGGCCGGCCCAGCGCGGGGAGGCGGGGTGGAGCGCGCGCGCGGGTGAGGTGAGGAGAAGAAGGCCGGGCTGGTTTGGGCTGGCCTAACTCTCTCTCCTTTTTCTATTTTCATTTTAGTGTATATATACATATATTGCCCATTTTAAATATTGAGTAAATACAAACATAAATTGCAATAAATCTCAAATGTGATGCATAAGTTATTATTCTATGTGAATGGAATTAAAATGCAAGCTATACTCCTTTATTTACCAAATTCATAATGAAACCTATATGCTTGCATAAGAAAAATAGGTTTTCATAATAAATAAATGAAAAATTTTAATTGGTTGGGATTTTTAGGTTGTGTGGATTTTTAGGGTTGTTATATTTGCCCGGACTGGGAGTGGGTCGCCAAATCAGATCAGCTGGGCTACAGGCCTACGTGTGGGCTGGGCTTACATCGTGGCGCGCGGCGCACCATGCCGCTCCACTCGGATCTCGATCGTGGTACGTTTTCTTCCACAGGGAACTCTCTGTCTCTGTCTCTCTCTCTCTGGGTACAGGTTCTTCGTGTTCGATCGTGTCTTGGTCTGTGACTAGGAAAGGTTGGCCAGCGAATGGAGTGGTGAATCTTGCTGCGTCGTTGTCCGATTGACAGGAGCGATAGCGCGTGACCCTGAAGCATCAACGGCATAGTCGTGCGTGCCTTCCTGTTCTGTCCATTTTCGGTGTATTAACCTTCACGCGGGCTTTGCCAGTGGACAAGGAATCTGTGCTCTTTCTTTAGACTCGTGTAGGAAAAGTTAAGTGCAGTTCACCGTGGACAAGGAATTTGTGTTCTTTCTTTGGCCACGGATTCGGATTGGATGAACGGCGAACTGCATCAAGGTTCTTCTGCTTTCTGGCTTTCACTGCTTGGAGATGGACTGATGCGGAGATTGGGCAGCGTTTGCTGAACGTACTCCGAAATCCCTCTATTTGAAATTGGAAGTGGCTTACATTCTCAAGACGCCATGACGCATCTCAGGAACCCTTCCAGGCTCTGCGCCGCCGACCCGCCTGGCGTTTCCCACGCGGCCTCCATGGTGCGCGCGATCGCCGCCGCCTTCCTCCTCATCTCATCGCCCTTCGCCGTCTCCCTGATCACCGTCCGCACGGCATCCGCCACGGCGCCGCTCTCCACCGCGGAGCTCTCCAGGTTCCCGCGCGCCACCTCCACGCAGATGCCCCACTCGACCGCGAGCTTGGCGTTGAAGAACTGCTCGGCGCCCAGCGGCCACCCGATCAGCGGCACGCCGCGGGACAGCGCCTCGAGGACGGAGTTCCACCCGCAGTGGCTCAGGAACGCGCCGGTGGACGGGTGCGACAGGATCCGCATCTGCGGCGCCCACCCGCGCGCCAGCAGCCCCGCGTTCGCCCTCGCCGCTCGCTCCTCGAAGCCCGCCGGGAGCCACTCGGGCCTGAACGCGTCCTTGGCGTCGAACCCCAGCGGCAGGCGGAGCGCCCAGAGGAAGGGGCGGCCGCTCGCCTCCAGCCCCAGCGCGAGCTCCGTCATCTGATCCGCCCTGATGCTGTTCTGCGATCCGAACGATATGTACAGCACCGAGCGCCGCGGGTGCGTGTCCAGCCACCGGATGATGCTCGCGTCGTCGTCGTCCGAGTCCGACGACGGGGTCGCTGCGAGGACTGGCCCGATTGGCCATGGCTGGACGCCGAAGCTTCTCCGGAGCATGTCGAGGCCGGAGGGTTCCAGTTCCTGGACGGTGTTGACGAGGAGGGCGTCGGTCCCGCGGCAGAAGGCGATGACGCGCCGGAAGAAGGCCGTCCAGGGGTCGGCCCCCGTGGCGGCGAGCATGAACCGCGGGATCTGCGTGCGGTGGAGGACGACGCCCGGGAAATCCGGCAGCGGGAACTCGTCGGCGGCCGTGCGGGCGTGCGGGAGGTGCTCCCACACGGAGAAGAACACGGCGTTGCCGAACGCGCCGCCGGGGAGGAACACGGCGTGGGACGCGCCCCGCGCGCGCGCCACCTCGGCCGTCCACCCGAAGAAGGCGTCGGCGACGATGCAGACCGCCGGGGAGCCGATGCCGGAGACGAACTGCTCGAACGCCGGGCGGAGCGACTCGGAGGCCCTGAAGAAGGTGATGAACTGGTGGACCTGGATGTCGGCGAGGGAGTCGGCGCCCGGCGGCAGGCCGTGGTCGGCGGGGGCGAACGGGAGCGCGTGGAGGCGCACGGGTGGGGAGGTCGGCGGGGGCGCGATGGAGCCCAGGAGCCGCGGGGTGGAGACGAGCGTGACGTCGAGCCCTGGGCGGAGCGCGCGTAGGAGGCCAGCCAGGCGGAGGAAGGCAGGGACGTGGCCGTGAGCAAGGAAGGGGAAGAGGACGACGTGGGGGCTCCCCTTCAATTCCACCGCCGCCATGGCGATTGATGCGGGCAAAGTGGGTGGGTGGAGTTGGTTCTACTGCGGAGGGCGCCGGCCGCTGGTTGCCGGTGAGCGATGTCGCTTGTGCTCTGACGCTGCGACGACAACACACTGATCTGTTGGAGTGGCAGCGTCCGTTGGTGGGCGCGACTTCGTCCTTTCCCAACCCTTTTTTTTTGGGCATGCCAAGAGAAGACAAAAGCGACTCAGCAACAGCAGCAACGAGCAGAGGCTGCAGGTTAACAGCTACAAAGAGTGACTGCATTCATGTTGGAGCAGATCATCTTAACGATCATTACATACGTATGATCTGCACTGCAGTTCATGTTGGAGCAGAGCTGACAGGTGTTACTAGTGTACTTTGTAACTTGAGTAAAAAGAATGCACGGAGGCATAGAATTAACTGAACAATGAACATCTACAGAGTCCAGAGCAGTGAGACGTCACGTGCCTCAAATGCTTCATGCGAGTCTGAAACCTTTCTGAGACGACGTCATACAAATATGACACTATGAACCACTATCATTTATCTTCCTACAAAATGCTGACACAAATAATGAATGCAGACTACAAGAAACCTACTATCAATACTAGGAAAAGGCAGGGAAAAAATGTGTATTACCTTTGGCTACTAATCAATCATATTATAAATACATTATGAGTTATCCTTCTTTGAAGAATCATCAGAGGCAGGTGAGGATGCGGAGCTGACCCTCGTCCTATCTTTAGACTGGCTTAACATAACTACAACATGCCGCATTGGTGGTCTCTCATTCGGAGAAAAGCTAGTACATACCAAAGCAATGTTCAAGACCTCGATCATATGATCGACAACACTTTGGTCTTGTAAATCCAAATTTTTATCAAGGATCCCTGGACCCAGAGGATTGTTCCTTTTGTAGTTGTTTACCCATGTTACCAGATCGCCTCCCAGTTCCAAGGGTTGTACAGGGCCACGCCCAGTTAGCAGCTCCAGCAGCACGACACCATAACTATATACATCACATTTTTCAGTAACCTTCATGGTATAAGCATATTCTGGTCAGAAGAAGAGAACTAGGTTAGTAATTCAAAGTAGACATCAGCTTGCAGTTACTAGCACAAAACCAAAAAGACTTAACCAGCAAATGGATTTTTGTGACCTTGTCGCACAAGGGTGGAACATCAAATAGATATATGAATAATATTCAGCTCACATTTCAGGATATCAAGTGTTGAATAAACATCGAAAATCACCAAAACATAGAAACCCTCATGGCAACATACCACTATGGTTCGAGGAAGAATTGCCTAGTTGGTTTTATTAATATAAAACCAAAATGTCAGCATAAGCTTAAAGTTTCCTTGCTGCCATTTTTTGTGGGAAAACCAACATTATAATATTTCTTGCAAAGTAACGCCCAATGAAGAACAACTCTATGAGCAAACAAAACACTACCATAAATTTAGACATTGGCATAAGACACTACCAAGTAAAGAGCATAAGACACAAATCAGTAGTGAACATGCAACAGAAGTTCAAATAACCTGATATCAAGTAAACTTGAGGCTCACCTGGTGCTATATAGCCATATGAACCTGCAATTGCAGACATTGACTTCGAGTATGGCATGTCAATCACCTTTGCCAACCCAAAATCACCAACATGGGCTTCAAAGTTCTCATCAAGTAAAATGTTATTAGATTTGATATCGCGGTGGATGATACGAGGCTTGCAGTCGTGATGTAGGTATGAAAGCCCTTCAGCCGCTCCAAGGGCTATTAGGAAGCGTGTCTCCCAATCAAGTGAAGAAGATGATTGCCCATGAAGTAGCTCACCAAGACTACCTCTTGACATGTATTCATAGAGTAGAAGGTTGGAACCCTGGTGGTATATAAAACCGTAAAGCTTGACAATATTACGGTGTCTTATCTTTCCAAGAGTCAGGATCTCTGCATGAAAGCTGTTGTCTGTGTTGCTCCCTTCCCTGTTAGAAGCAAGTTTCTTGACTGCAATTGTCTGTCCAGTCTTTAGGATGGCTCTGTACACCGTCCCACAAGCACCACTTCCGATCACACAACTCTCGTCAAAGTTATTTGTAGCGATGAGCAATTCCTGAAATGTATATGCGTCCTTAGCAGAAACATGCATATTAGAACCAGCTGGAAGAAGTTGCTTATCTTGCAAGGGCGCTACTGTCTCCATTGGTTTTCTGATATGGTGCACAATTATTGCAATAAGAATAAGTGAAATCCCTCCAATGACAGCAGCAACAATTGCTATGATCTTGCCCAACGGGGGACTGACTGAATTGGATGATTGGGAACTAGATGATGATCGGGATCCACATCTACCAAGTTGTCCACCACATAATCCTTTATTTCCAATAAAACAGGTCACGGACATATTATCAAAAAGCGGTAATGGCGGGAGTGCACCAGAGAGATAATTGTAGGAGACATTGAGCTCAAGCAAACTGGACAGATTAGCAAATGTAGTTGGGATTTCACCAGTCAGCTTGTTGTTATTAAGAAACAAACTTTCCAACAGTGCAAGGTTACCAAGCTCTGATGGAATATTGCCAGAGAGGTTGTTGTAGCTCAAATTCAGGGCGATCTGCAAGCTCGATAGCAGACCCAGCTCCTTTGGTATTTCACCAGATAACTGATTGCCACCAATCTGTAGTGCTGTCAAATGTGATAGAGTACCAAGAATGGGTGGTATCTGGCCAGTTAGCCTATTGTCAGCAAAAGATAGCAGCTCCAGCTCTGGCAGCCTACCAACTTCATTTGGCAACGAACCTTCAAAGCTATTCTGGCTGAGATCAAGGCGTTGCAATACTGTACAATTGAAAATTTCTAGTGGTATATTTCCTCCTAGTCTATTAGATGAGATATTGAAGACAACGAGTTTTGACAAATTACCAATTTCTCGAGGCAACTCTGATGTGAAATAATTATTTGTGAGGTCCAGCCTTTGCAGAGACTTGCAACTGCCTATCTGAGGAGGAATAGGCCCACTAAATTTGTTTCGACCCAGCTCAACTGTTGTCAAATTTACTAGATTGCAGAGATCAGTGGGGAAGCTTCCTGTCAGACTGTTGTTACTGAGACGAAGCTGCACCAATGTTTTACAGTTAGTGATCCCACGAGGAATGTTGCCAGTAAGCATGTTAGACCCCAAATTCAACAAAATAAGGTTTGATTGCCTGCAAAGATCTTTCGGTATCTGCCCTGTAATACTGTTGTTTGAGAAATCTACAACCCAAAGACGGCTATAAATGCCAAGCCTTGGAGGGATGTTGCCAGAAAGCTTATTGTTGAAGAGTTGCAGTTGGATTAGATTTCTCATGTACTGAAATCCAGCTGGAATCGTGCCAGTGAGTGAATTAATCGATAGATCAAGTTTACTCAAGTTTCTCAACCCACACAACTCTGTAGGAATCGGGCCTGTAAGCTGGTTCTGGAAGAGGTAGAGTAAATTCAAGCCTGGAATATCCGCCAGCTCCTTTGGTATCCCTCCACTTAAGAAGTTCTCTGAAAAGTCAATCTCTTTTGCAAGAGAAAGACTCCCAATGTCAGATGGAATTGTACCATTTAATGAATTCCTGTAAAGGTATAGCTTCTGAAGATTCGTAATCTTCACAATTGTTGCAGGTATGGGACCAACTAGATTATTGTCATAGAGGGCAATTGTGCTGAGACTTGTACAGTTTCCTATCTCTGGAGGAATAACACCAGAAAGCTGATTCCCCCATAGGATCAAGTCGGTCATCAAGGTCAACCTCCCAATCTCTTTAGGTAAAGGACCCTCTAGAGTGTTTTGTGCAAGACCAAACACAGTAATGTTCAGGCATTCACCTATCTCAACAGGAATGTTGCCTGATATAAGATTCTGACCCAACCTAATATTTCTCAGGTTCTTCAGCTTGCCAAGTGAACGAGGTAGTGAACCAGTGAGATTATTACTGTATCCTACCAATTCCTGAAGTGATGCCATATTTCCAATCTCATCAGGTATCGGGCCATGAAGCTTGTTGTTGCACAGATTAAACGTGACCAGCTTATCTAGCTTCCCGAGCTCTGGGGGTATTGTACCACCAAAACTGTTGTTGTACAAGTTAAGCACCTCCAATTTCGACAATTTACCAATCTCTGGAGGGATGATACCAGAGAACCCATTAAAGGATAGATCTAGGCGGGTCAGCTCAGACAGGCCACCAATGCTAGGCGCAACTACGCCTGACAGGTTCATGTTGCTGAGGTCGAGAGACACCACCACCACCGGGTTGGGCGCCGACGAGCAGTTGACGCCCTTCCAGATGCATGGTGTTGGATCCTTCGCATCCCAGTTGTCGAGGTGGTGGAGGGTGTCGTTCATCTGGCTCTTCAGCGCCAGGAGAAGCCGGCCTTCATGGTTCAAGCCCTGGGAGCCAGAGGCCAGCAGAAAGGTCAGCGCCACGCCGAGCAGCAAAGCCCGGTGCTCCATCCTTGATCAAAGATTCACAGATCAATTAAGGAAACCCCTCGCTACGACCTTCTGGGCTCCCACATCTCCGTGGTTGGATGGCTTCCTGTAGAGAGCGCATGCAAGCAGCTGTAAGAACACGGCAGGAGACGAATGCTTATGAATTTTTGATTGAAGACTCCGATGGGCAGAAGCTGAAACTATATAGTACTCTTGTGACAATAAGGGAAGTAGCTTCGCATTTGGCATTTATCAGACAAACTGACAAGAGCAAGCAACCAAACCAGGTAGTAAATCGGTAGCGACCCGGTGATCAAGTAAGACAAGAAAACCAAAGTATAAAAAAGAATAGTCGCTCAACAAAATAATCACCTCCTACAAATCGAAAAGCTCACACTGAGAACAAGCACTCAGACAACTCCAGGCCGATTCCTCCACCAGAAATGCTAACGCAGCCAAACAGGAGCACACACCAATCGCACCGTGTCACCAGAAAGAAGAAGAAGCACGCAGAGGCGGGGGAGCCAGAAGGGAGGAGAGAGAAGTAGAAGTCCCCTCAAATCACGGGATACCCGGCACGTCCGGGGGGACCCAGAAGCACACCGCCACGCACGTCCCCGAAGCAGATCTGCGAAAGGCGCTCGAGCTTTTTCCACTCCCCAGCCCCGCGCGAGCGGGCGAGCTCCGCACAGTGAGTGCTAGGGGGGCACCGGGCACACCCCGCCCGACAAGTTAGCAAGGGGAACAGCGCAGAGCACCACCACCACCAACACACTGGTAATGCGGACCCCGACTGTGCCAGGAGCTCAACTCACCCGCTGCCGCCCGCCGGGCTGTCGTCCGCCACTGCCGCCGCCGACGCCGCCGCTGCTGCCGTTGCCGCCGCAGGCTGGGACGGGCCCGCAGCCAGGCCGGGCGCATCCACTGACGGGCAGGGAATGGGGCAGCACGTACGACGAGGGGTCCGATCGATGCGCGTCGTCGCGGGGATGATGGAGGGTGGCTGGAGAGGGAGAGAGGGAGGAGGAGGAGCAGTGGCAGCAGGTCAGTGGACGAGCAGGAGGAAGAAGAAGGAAAGGAATTGGAAGCTGGGAATGGCAGGCAAGCACGCTTTCAAGCTCTCCGCTGCTTGCAATCGCGGGCCGTCCCTCTCTCCCTCGATCTAGCCTCCTTTTCCCACTCTCTCTCTCTCTCTCTCTCTCTCTCTCTCTCTTCTTTTGCTTTCCCTGCCTTTGCTTTTCGTCCTAATCCGCCCGGCCCCACCTGGCACTTTTGAGTTCCATGCCCTTCTTGCTTCCCTTGCCGCCTTGCGTCTTCTACTCTTCTCTTTCTCTCCACCCAGTCGCTTGGTCTTTATTTTCTCCCATTTTTTTTCTACTCCGTACTCGCTCTGTCCAAATTTTACTTAATTTATAACGGACTTATTTTATCTACAACTAATTTCTATAATTAATTTATTATAAAAAGAAAAATTATTATTCTATGATTAAAAATAGTTTAAAAATAACTTAAACGAATACGGTTATCTAAGAATTTTGAAAAGTCAAAACATATCAAGTTAAATTAAATTAATATAATAATATAACAATATTTATGATATTAACTAAGTATTTATTAGTTATATTTTAATAGTATATCTATTTAATATTATAAAATAATATTTTCTCTATAATTTAGTTAAACTTAAGATTTGTTAATTTTGACTGTCTCTGATTCTTGAAACATCTTACGGGTATAATATACTGGAGAGTATACTAGTGTACTAGCGTACAAATTTCTGGTTCGATTCAGAATTTTTGAAGGACGACGGAATTGGATTCATATTTTAGGCCATGTTAACAGTATTTTACTCCAATGATAAATCAACCTAAGCTATTATTAGCTTTAGCTTCTGCTTAAGCGACACATGATCCTTTGTCGTGAAAATGAACCGTGAAAACTGGAAATGAACTGATGATTCTACGGGCTGGGATTGCTGAGCGTTGGTTCAGTATGTGTGTGTGTCAATTATCGACTCATCGGCTCTGTTCATTTTAACTAAACAGCACATATTTTTCAGATTTAAAATAGTATTTCTTCTTACACCAAATCAGTTTCAAGCAAAATCAGCTTAGCTTTACCAGTGATTTGATCAGCATCAGCTATTGCGTGCTGCTAGTGCTACCAGTACCAGTAGTAGACCGCGGGTGGCAGTAGTACGTGAGTGCACGGGTTTCAGTGTCGACAAAAGCGAGCAAGGTGCCGGTTCCGAACGGAACGCGTGGCGTCAAGCCAGCGTGTTTGCGTGCCTTCAAGATTGACTGCAAATTCCAATTTGCCGCAACACGAGGACAAATGCACAAAGTATTCGAATTTCAAAAAACGATCACGAGTCCAGAACTCGAAACTGGGACAGGTTTCCATCGGAAGCAAAGGTACCCACCGATCACTGCATCTGGTATTTTTAATACTCCCTCCGTCCCTTTAAACATGTAACTCCGTATTACATGCCAGATAAAGTAGTTCATATTTGACTAAGTTTTTAGTGAATAGTATTCATATTTATAGCTCAAAATTAATATATTATAAAAATACATTTTATAATTAATCTATTGGTGTTTATTTGACATTATAAATATTTATAGCTTTTTATTTATAATTAGTCAAAGTTGGTACACTGAAACATGCTACTGTGCTAGAATTGCATAATCAATGGGACAGAGGGAGTAAAAGATGTCGATGTGGTTTATAAATTAGTACTCCCTCTGTTCACAAATAATTACATTTCTTTGACTTTTATGGTTCTTGTTTGATCATTCGTCTTATTTAAATTTTTTATACAAATAACAAAATAAATAAATTATTATAAAAATATCTCTAACGATAAAATAAATCATAACAAAACAAATACTATTTATAAAAAATTTAAATAAGACAGATGGTTAAATAAGAATTCTAAAAGTCAAAAAAAATATAATTATTTATGGACGGAGGGAGTATAAGACAAGTTTTTAAATAGACGATGTCGATGCTGGAGCTGCAATGCCAAACGGGGGAGGTCAGTCAGATGCATGATGCATGTTTGGCGCCAGCGGCGCGTTGCGAAACGGGGTCGTCGTCCGACAGACCCGTGAGGCTCGCAAAGTTGCAACCGCGTGGACTGGGAAACATGTCAGTAGCGTAAACAGCCGCGTGCGCGCAGTCGTCCTCGTGCGTCGACGTTCCTTAGGCTGCGTTTAGTTCCAAAAATTTCTTCTCTCTCCCCATCACATCGATTGTACTTTCCGTCTGCATGGAGCACTAAATGAAGTAGCACCTGTTGCATGTTTGTACTTTTTGCCTGGCTATCTCAAGATAAATCTTTTGAGTCTATTTGGGCCATGATTGGACAAAAGTTGTCAAATACAAACGAAAGTGCTACAGTTGCAAAAATTCTCAAAACTTTCCAACTAAACGCACAGAGCAACCACAATATTGCCTAAAATAGTGCACAGAGATTAAAAAATTATATACCAGTTAGTAAGCTAAAACATTATAGAAGTAGTCTATAAAATAGTACATAGTTAAAGGTACTAATAGTTCTATGGGCTGTTCATAAAGAACAAACAAATTATTCTTCTCTCTACACTCTCTCTTTTCTCGTCTCTCACATATGGACTACTTAGTCTATATACATTGTAAAGATAATAATAACTATAGATTATTTACAGAAAAGCTGTACATGGACTATCGAGTCCATATATATATATATATATATATATATATATATATATATATATATATATATATATATATTGAGGTTGCTCTTAGTGCATGCCTCGGGACTCGCTGGCGAACGGTAAAGAAAGGAAGGACGCACCGACACAGGAGTATGGGCCTATGGCCAAGCACTGGCGTGGCGTCCATGGTGATGCTTCTCGGTACTCGCAGGCAGGGGAAACTGGGAAGGGGACAACGGGTATACGCGTGGAGCGACCACCAGGCCGCCGGACCACCGGCAGGCGCACACACACACTTGGCTCACCGGCAGCAAACGGGACACGGGAGTTGGGTGAAGTTTTTGTGCTTGTCCGCCGCTGTCCGCCTGTCCGGGACAGCGACAGTTGTAGTAGTTCGCCGGGGAAGCTTCTGTTCTGTTCTTTGTGCTCGCCTTGCTCGGCGACGGCGAGTTTTGGGGACCGCCAGTCCATCACCGGCTCACCGTAAGGTTGACGCGGAGAACGCACGCCTCAGGTAATAACAGATTTCATTTTTCTATTCAAACGGAAAAAAAATGGAGATGGGTTTGAAACACTTCCCGGCACTGATAAAGTCAAAGTTGTCAATATCCTAAATTATAGCGTCACATCGAGGACTTGGTAAGGTCAGACACATGTAAGTCATTAGACTGTTTGGTACAGTATTAGTCAAAATCAAAGTTTATTTTTAGACATAGAGCAGTATTTTTCTCTCGCACTATAAGGCAAAATCTCACGATAAATCAGTATAAGACAAAATCAACGTATTTTCACCTAAATGAATAGGGTTGACTAGGATAATAAATGAGAATCCTTACTTAAATCTATTCGTTGAGCTACTTTCAACTTATTCAAACTTACTATTTGCAGTTGTAGAATAATATTTTTCTCTCACAATAAATTAGCCACAGTTGTAGCCAAAATTCTACTACTAAGTGTTTCTTCAAGTTATCAGCCGGAATTATGTTTTATCTCACAATAAATTAGTCTAACAAATCAGTCACGGCTGCAGTAAGCCCTGCCGAACAGAGCACTGGGTGAAGTAACAGCGAGTTCGTGGTACATGGAGAATGGAGATGGAACTTGTATAGTTAAAACAAAATAGTCCACCACAGGTTCAAAATTTTAAAGCATATAGTAATCTGCATCATTTCAGGATTAGGATCGATTTGTACAACACACAATATTTTATCTCAGATGACGTTGCTTGCTTTATCAAAAACCATGGCCACCGGAATATTCATTTGAGGATTAACAAGTTATGTCGTCATCATCTCTGACAGCATGCAATTGCTCACTAGATCCCTATCTTCAAATGCTGTATATTCTATCTACGTGCATTAGTATTCTTATTCCTTCTCCACAGAAAATGCAGCGCTCAGAGGAATCAAATAAATTCGTGAGACTTCCTTATTGGCCGTCACTGATTACATAAGCACTATCTAGAGTCTTGTTTTAGGCTGAACTGAACAGAACCCGCCCCAGCTTCGAAAGCAATGGCTGTTTGGCAACAATGCACTTTGCAGCTGATCTCACACACACAGTCGAAGATGCTTATCCTGAATTCAGAACAGATGCGGCAAAAGGCCCTTTTGGCTGTCGAAATTTTGCGAGCAAAAGTTAGGAAACTGAGAACGCCTCGGCGAGAAAATATCAGATCCGGCCGATTTGACTCTGTTTGCTCATGCTAAAAATAAATGTTTTTTTTACTGATACTAATTTACTGTGAGAGAAAAATATTATTTAAAAAACTTTATTTTTCAAGGGAACGAAGCCGGGCGTTCGTCACTTGCTGGAGATCGACGCGAGAAAGTGTGAGCGAGCGGCGCAGAGAGAATAACGGATCAACGGATAGAGACGGACGGATCGGCGAATCACACAGCGGTCCACGGGGGAAAGGGGCGACTGCCGACTGAGGATTTGCAGTGGGAAACGGAGGGCATAGAGGAAAAAAAAAACGATGCTTTTTGTAAACGGCGAGGTGAAGTGCGAACAGAGTAGTAGTAGTAGTAGCAAAATGCTTCTTTTTTTTTTAAACTGGATATCTCATTCATTCCTCAGTCACTAACAAATCGTTAGTAACGATAACTGATACAACTTCAGGCAAAGAGTTGGATATCACCTCTTCCCCTTCTACACATACATAACCCAGCTTGGCTAACTCATGAGGAGCCCTATTACATTCTCTGTCAACGAAAACACACTCGAAAGATAGAAAATTTGAGTTTAACAGTGATTTAACTTCATCAACTAAGTGACCAACTGGGGAATCCTCATAGAGATTAGATCTCAAAGCCATCACCACCTCCTGGGCATCAGTTTCAACTATGATGCGTCCAATGCTTAGATTCACTGCCAACTGAACTCCTTGTAAACATGCGATTAATTCAGCCTGAAAAGCGCCAAGCAAATGATTTATTCTTCCTCTTCCCGCGCACACAACTTCTCCTTCACAGTCTCTGATCAAGACACCCCAACTCCCAGCCCCTGACTCAGGAAGACAGGATGCATCGCAATTGAGTTTCAGGTAATCCCTCGGGGGTCTCATCCATTTCCAAACTTGACGATCTCTTCTAGTAGGGGCAGCCTCATTGCATAATCTCTTCTACGGACACGCTGCACACAGCTGCAAGCAAATCCGGATACCCGTTTGATATCCAGTTTGTGTAGCATCCAACTCACCAGTGCGATCCCATTGGTCAGCCCACTGTATGACCACATTTCGTACATGATAATGTATATCTGCTACACAGGTCCAATACTACTCATGATTATAGATTTTTTTAGGGGAATCTTCATGATTATAGTTATACTTAATTATTACTCTTGGACAACTAATTAACTATATACCAGACCAAGGCCCACAAGAAACTAAGGTATCTGGTCTAACTAATCGAAAAGAACGTACCAGTGATAATAAACAGAAGGAGCTGTGGAAATTTTAGAATTGAAGGCAGCGGCAAATGTGGCCGCACTTTCAAATTTAGCCGCACGATTGCGTGTGCGTGATTCCGCTAGGCGCTAGCTATCATTATCATTTCACCATCGTCCTAACCCATCATCCCTGCAGTCTTATTCGCTGCAAAATCCTTTACACGCCCCAAAACCTAACTCTTCCTACCTTTGAGATGAACATTATTGTAAAACTTTTGTACTTGGATAAGCTAGCTAGCCTCTGTCCTCCGAAAAGAACACAAGAATAATCAGCTAGCACTCCACGATCATAACAAGCAGTCATCGTGTTCATGGTCATCGAAAACAGCGATAAAGAAGAGGAGTGGAAGTAAAGCAAGAATCTCACGTAAAACAAGTGGCCGAGGAGGCGATTACGTGCAGCAGTTTACGAACAACAGGACACGCCCGGATCTCTCACGACGCCGATTGAAACGGACGTGTGCATGCGGGCGTGCCTCCCCTTTACCTTTCCTAGGTGTGTAGTTGAGACCAGCCTACATGGCACTAGCTTTTGGGCGCTTTATCGTGCAATATTCGAGCGACTAGCAACGATTTGTCTTTGATCCTATCCGCCCGCTCTTTTGGCCCGCATGTTAATGGACGGTGACTATCTCGCTCTTTAGATGACTACTACTAGCAAATCTTCCTTTGTCGATGCAACGACAATAAAAAGTATATTGAATGTTAATGGAAATAACGTCAAAAATAATATATAATCAATTTATGTTTTATATATTTTTATATAATATTTTTAATCTATAATTTATTTTATAATGACCGACATCCGTAATATAAGTTAATGTCGAAAATAATTCGATAATGTTCTATTAATCCTGTGGCAAATTAAAATACAACCTTTGCAACTTTTCTCTCTCACCGCAAAGCACAGAATATGTAAGCGTAAATCAGCTTATTCTTTTGACCAATCAGCGCTTATTTTCTGCCACGAAACAGTATTTTTCTCTCACAACAAATTAGCACGAGCTGAAATCAGCGCTTATTTTCAGCCAAAAGAACAAGTTGAATATGTATAATAACTTTACTTTTCATATTATCCCGTGTTGCTATAGTTAAATATTGAGCTATGTGGATTTCTTTGACTACCCGTTAAATATTGAGCTATATATATTTTATAAAGTAAGACTCTACTAGTCTATCTTAACATGCAAGCCATCCACGTCATTCCCACTAATATGTACATCATCTCCCATGAATAGCCATGTCATCCCACTAATAGCCATGTCATCCCAATAGAAGTATACCTTAATAACATGCAAGCCATCCACATCTCTGCTAAGTATCAACATCATCTTCCATAGTCATTCATCCCACTAGTAGCCATATCATCCCACTAAATTTGAACCTTTTAATTGCAAGTATCCACATACATTTAATTTTGATTCCAAATTTTTTTCATTCATCGCAACAACGCATTATTTGGATCTAGCTAGTAGTACTAAGCCAATGTATCTAAACACGTCCTAAATCACATGCTATATTATACAAGTTATTAAGGTTCCTAGCTAGTAGCGGTAGTGATGGTAGGATCAGAGTGTATTGCCGTGTCAGATCGTGCGTACAGAAATCACGAACTAACAACAGCGGCATCATGTGTCGCATGTGGCCTAGATGCACAAGTGGCGAGCTAGCGAGGTCGATCAAGATGCTTTTTCTAGAGAAAGGAAGTGGCTCCGTAGTCGATGATTATGGATGCAATGCAAGTACGGTACGAAATCTTAGTTTAATGCTGATTGAAGAGAGGATTATATATATATATTTTTCATTCGCGGGAAATGAAGAGAGGATCATTTTGTATGTGCATACGATACGAACCCCCTTTAAGTGCCAAAAATCACAAGCATTGGTTGAAAAGCTAGATTTTGGTCGCCTATTCAACCATTGGATTCAGTGGTTCCGTGTAAAACCAAACCTACCTAGTAAGCGTCCAAGCGAAGTTCATTGCACCAGCCCTCTCTGACGATCGATCGATCGATCCCCCCGTTTTCTTCTCAGTCTCCACTAGCACCGGTCGGCGGAAAACTGTGGCGAGAGCTAGGCAACGACGAGCATAGACTAACCAACCAACCAACCGGTTTTCTCTCTCCCTCGGCAATTAAGCATGGCACGGCATGCATGTGAGCAGAGCGAGGTTGGATACATCACTGGCCTTGTCGGGCGCCGTCGGCGAGCGACGGGCATGCCCGGAGGCACAGCAGATCCGATCGCCCGGCACGTAGACGCATAGTGGTGGTTTTGGATCGACGGCTTTGGCCACCAGCGCGGACGAAAGCAACGTCACGGGCACTCGCGCCCATCCAGCACCGAGGAGCCAGCCAGCCCCAACCCCAAGCAAGCAAAAGGCATGCAGCAGCGGGCGATCGACGCGGACGGGGCCCCGGCCAAGTTGCGCGCGCACTCGCGGCAGCGTCGGGGGATGGAATGGAGCCAGTCCCGCCCAGCCAACAAGCCACCACTGACGAGTGATGAGTCCCCACAACTTTCGCCGCAGCGCACACGCGTGCGTGGGCGTGACTCGTGAGCCCGCGGGGCGCCATGCCCGTAGTAGCCAAAGCTAGTGCTGTGCTGCTGCTGCGATCGCTAATTGGCACGTGAGAGCGGTGGTGGTTCACGTACGTGGCGGCCAGCGAGCGCGACGGCTGGAGGAGGCTTATTCTGCCGTCGTCGTGCGCGTGTGGACGTGTGGTGGGCGGGGTTTTTTTCTTGTTTTTTTGACAATAATAATGGTGGATGGATTGATTGGCGACCTTAGGTACCGAGGTGCCGGGCCGGGTCAGTATACTCACTCGCTCGGTACGTATAGTCAGCTACTTCTGCGGCTTTTGTGGAGTTGGGTTTGGGACGCAATTGACTCTTCTGGACCGGACCACGTGGATTTGAGCTGAAGAGCTGTGTGATTTGATCCGATACACGATATGATCCGGGTTTTTTTTTGGGGCTGCTTCTGCGATGGGATAGTTGATTTTTCTTGAATTTTGGTTGGTGAATGCCCACTAAAATGTAGGGAATGCATCATTAGTCCGACGTTGGTGTTTGAAATCTTCGGCTAAAACATTTAGCTATTTGTCAGCTACTGAGGCTGTAGTCAACTACTGCGGGCTAACGACAACTAACAGCTAAATTGTAGTACATGAAAAGATAATAGATGCTCCTTAAATAGCTATATAGCCCATGATCATGGGCGGACCCAGGGCCCAGCGACCCTGGGCTCCTGCCCGGCCGGGCTCTTTCACGAGTAACACTGGAGCAGCATATACAGGTCATGCAAGAGGCAAGCAACCAAAAAAAACAACACATAGAGACTAACTTTGCTTACTTTTTCAGTTCTGAAACGACCTTGATTTCCGCGAAGGGAAATCCACATGCTCGAATTGTAATTCAACAGATTGCTTGGGACAATCCATGAAATTACCCATATCTCAGTTGACACCAGGATCCATACAACGGTAATTAAGTCTTACATAAATACTTATTACATCGCCACACTGGCGGAATCAACATTCAGAGAAGCTTTAGAAGATGCGGAAGCGGTTCATCCTTCACGGCCAACTTGAGTGTAGCACGTGACCCTATTCCTCGTCATCATCTCCCTCGAAGTCGTACTCATTCTTGTCACCTGACAGCAAATTTATCAGTACGATTTGTACTGGCCACGGAGCCCACTTATGCAGCATTTGCTTTGTGGAAAGTGGATGCAAGGTTATACAAGCAGACCTATAGGCTGAGGTTTTCCTATGCAGCTGTAATCAATGTTTAATTAGTCAAGTTTTATCACCAGTTAACACCATCATCCCTTTTCCCATCACCACACCTCACATACCCACACCTCACTCTCATTCGACAGGCCCAACTCCCTCTCGGGTCTATCTCAGCGGCACACTACCACAACGGGTACACTGCCGGAAAAATGTTATCCAGGGGGAGAAAAGAATATGCTCTCATCTAATAGTGGTTGCAGAAACATTAGGAAAGGTCCATAGCCAACGAGTTGGCTTATGTATCGATCGATCAACCATACACTCTGCAGAGGTTTTAGTACTCACAAGATTAGCCATCATCGATGCTGTACAATCATCTAGGCAGAATTCCGGGTGCTTGCTTGCCTAGGTCGATGCCACCCTGCCACTCAGCCCTGGGACATTCCGGATCCAACACCATCACACTGAGACTGGGAGACGCAGTACCGGGCCCCATCAGTGGTACTGCGCATCTAGAACGGTACGGGAATCTGCCATCCGTCACCGCCCACCCTTATCACCTCTCAACCTAGCAGTAGTGGCACCGCCCTACCAAGTAGTCCAGCCGTCTCCCGCCCATCAGAAGCGAGCGAGTAGCAAGGGAATCCAGATATTTCCGGTCACTAGTCAGATCCTAGGTTGTGACCAAGCAGGCATCTCCACTTAGGGGATACTCTCCCCGTGCCATCACGGCACCTCCGTCCACGGGCTTCAAACCACCAAGGCTATCCCACCCGGAACCTCCTCAATAACTTTACCCGCCACAGGTATCTCACTTGGGGATGCCCAGGTTGCACCCCCGGCACGACTTGCCCCATGGGCTCGTCTCACATCCCACTTGGTCGACATCAACCCTTACCACGCACCCAAGACGCACGCAGCACTCTCTCCCAGTGGTTATAATCAGTTATACACCGTCCCAATTCCACCACATAGCATATAGCATGTAGTAAGTAGTGGAAGAGTAACAGTAAATTAAGCAGCAGCTAACCTAACAGCGGATAGCAGGGTAAAGTCTTATCAAGACAGGGAATTCAAATGTACTACCATGCAACCAATCCATACATAATCATAAAGCAATAGCAACAATGTCATTTGCAATGCGTAAATAGGATCTAAGGATTTGGTGGGACGTGGCACCTTCGTAGTCGTCTCCTAGCTCCTGAAAGTACTCGTGGTCGTCTTCCTTAGTCAGATCCTCCTCCGGCTCTGAAATTGAACACGAAATAGTCGCGTCAGCGACTCCTATAGAGTATTTCAGAAAAATCCAATAAAATAAAGAACCAAATGCACACAAACATAGTCTTAGATTGTAGATCTCATTTTTCTGAGAATTTTCATATATGGTGCGCAATTTTTGGACATCTTATGAATAAGTTATGAATTTCCGAAGATTATCCTATTTTCTGAAAATGGGAAAACTGGTCGGTTAATCAGGGGCAGCTCGGGATTGGTCCACGTGGCGCGCGGGTCCAGTAGTGCGGCATGTGGCGCCTCATCCGAACACAGACCCGATGGTCGCCCACCAGGTGTTCGATGCTGGTTCCCAGAGAGTTGCCGGCGTTGGCGTAGCTCGGCGGAGCTCGGCGCTGGTTCGGCGGTGGTCGGGGGTAGCTCGGCGGGGCTCGGCGTAGTTCGGCGGTGGTCGGGGGTAGCTCGGCGGGGCTCGGCGTAGTTCGGCGGTGGTCGGGGGTAGCTCGGCGGAGCTCGGCGTAGCTCGGCATAGCTCGGCGGAGCTCAGCGGGGTTCGGCGTACCTCGGCGGGGCTCGGGCGAATCGGAAATTCGGGCGCCGAGGGGGCCGCTCTCCCGAGGTCTACCGGGGAGGCTCGGGCGAATCGGACATTTGGGCGCCGAGGGTTCCGCTCTCCCGAGGTCTACCGGGGAGGCTCGGGCGAATCGGACATTTGGGCGCCGAGGGTGCCGCTCTCCCGAGGTCTACCGGGGAGGCTCGGGCGAATCGGAAATTTTGGCACCGAAGGGGGCCGCTCTCCCGAGCTCTCCTGGGGAGGCTCGGGCGAATCGGAGATTTGGGTGCCGAAGGGGGCTGCTCTCCCGAGCTCTCCTGGGGAGGCTCGGGCGAATCGGAGATTTGGTGCGCCGAGGGTGCTGCTCTCCCGAGCTCTCCTGGGGAGGCTCGGGCGAATCGGAGATTTGGTGCTAGCAGGGTTGCAGGGCGTCTGTTCAAGGCGGCGGTGTCTCTCCGGTGCGGCGGACGATGACAGGGCGGCGATGTCCATATTTCGGCAAGACAGGGCTCGGCTTTCCCAAATTGGCGTGCTCAGGCAGTCGTCCGACCAGATGGTGGCGGGTTAGAGTTGTGGTATGGCCTCCTTCTCTCCCTCGGCATACGGTGGTTCTCCGACGAGGTGGAGGCGCACGTAGCCAAGGCGACAGTCGTGATTCGGGGCTCGGCTATCTAGCGGCGGTGCCGAGGCAGACTTGGCGAACCTCGGCGGCCTTTCTCCGCAGCGCGAGGCGACCGGGGGTACTCGGAACGGATTTTAGGCGAGGCGGAACGTGTCGGCGGCGATGTCGCCACGACTGTGAGGTTCCGGCAGGGCTACGGAGGTCTTCTAGGAGATGCATACGCCTCCAGGGTCTATGGCGACGGTATACAAACTACCAATTTTGGCTACCGACATTCCCAAGGTGCTCGGTTGTGGCGGCGGCGTGTCGCCGACGACGGCGGAAGGCGGCAACGTGGCTACGACCAAGTATTGGTTCAATCGAATGCGGTCTTGTCAAATTGGTGAGGCCAGAGAAGCATAAAACACTCTGGTGGCGAACTTTAGCCATGGCATGACCTTCTTTTGGCGACGGCTCGCGGCGGCGCTCCGGTAAGGTCGCGGCGCACGCGGCCAGGGCGATTCAGGCTTCCTCTAGCGTTTAGATCCGCGTAGCTAGCTCAAGGGGTCGTGGCGGTGCTCCACGACGCTCTAACCTATAATGTGCTAGTCGGATTGCTCGGAACGGGTGATTCGGCGTCGGAACGCGTCGGTGTTGAGCGCGCTCCGCCGAGAACGCGTCGTGCTGCGTTCTCGGTCTAGCAAGCTTGTAGTCCGGGGGTTTCGGCCGGTCGAATGAGTGCATGGTGCAGGTGATCTTCCCGAGCCGGTAAAGGCTCGTGCCTGCGCGTCCCGAGGGTGGAACGCCATGGCAAAAGCAGGGCAAGGTTCGGACATGGCGTGCGATGGCTCACCGTGGTATCGGTGAAGCTAGGATGGCGGTGCAGTGGCAAGTCGGAGCCGTGCAGAGCGATCGCAGTGCCGTGCCGCTCCTCGTCCGCAGCTCGGGCTTGTCCTCCGTGTCCGGCTCCGGCGTGCTCCGCGGCGGCGGCGCTCCGGCAGCTTCTCCTCCTCTGCTCCGCCCTTCTCCTACGCTCTCTCTCTCTCGGTTTGGTGCAGTGTGCCGGTCTGTGCTGTGGTGGCGGCGAGGGGAAATGAGGGTAGGGCTTCGGGGTGAGCTCCTTTTTATAGGCGAGCTTGGCCAGCTCCAATGGTGTACGGTCCTGATCGCGCTCGACCGATCGAAGGGCCGTGGCTCGAGTGGATCTAGGGCTCCGGATGGGCGCGGGTTCGCTTGGCGGCCAAGAAAGGAGGGGACAGGAGGGGGACAGCGGGGTCAGGGCTCTGCCATGCTGTCGGCTGTGGGACCGGGGTCTCGCCATTCGCGTGACACCCCCGGCAGGCGCGTCGCCTTCGTGAGGAAGAAGAACAGTGGGGGGGGCGAGAGCGGCTGACAGGCGGGGCCGGGTTGGCAGCGAGCGCGAGCGCGAGCGCGAGCGCGTGTGTGCCGGTCGTGCGCGTGCGCTGCCGAGCCACGACGTGGGCCGCGCGCGGTGAGATGAGGAGAGGAAGGTCGGGCGGGCTTGGGCTGGCTTAGCGACCCGGCTGGCCGAAACGAATGGCTGGCCTAACTCTCTTTCTCCTTTTCTATTTTCAGTTTAGTGTATATATACATATATTGCCCATTTTAATTATTGAGTAAATACAAACATAAATTGCAATAAATCCCAAATGTGATGCATAAGTTATTATTCTATGTGAATGGAATTAAAATGCAAACTACTCTCCTTTATTTACCAATTTCATAGTGAAACCTATATGCTTGCACAAGAAAAATGGGTTTTCACAATAAATAAATGAAAAATTTTAATTGGTTGGGATTTTTAGATTGTGTGGATTTTTAGGGTTGTTACAGTCCTCCCCCCTCATTAGGATCTCGACCTCGAGATTCAGAGATAACGTACCCATCGAAGAGGTAAGGAAACATAATCCGCAAGTCCGATTCTTTCTCCCACGTAGCTTCCCTTTCAGTGTGATTGCTCCACTGTACCTTGCACATCGGAATGGTTTTGTTTCGCGTCTCCTTGGTATCCCGTGCCAAGATCTTGATCGGATGTTCCTTGTATTCAAGTGTGTCTTGCAGGTCCAATGCATCCGTAGGAACTTGCTCCTCGGGAAGCTTCAAACACTTCCTTAATTGCGAGACATGGAACACGGGGTGTACTCCAGATAATTCCTCCGGTAGTTCCAGCTTGTAAGCAAGCTTTCCAACCCTTTTACAGATCTTGTATGGCCCAACATATCTGGGTGCCAATTTCCCTTTTACGTGGAATCTGACAGTGCCACGAAGTGGAGATACCTTGAGGTAGACATAATCCCCAACCTCGAACTCAAGCTTTCTACGTCTTCTATCTGCATAGCTCTTTTGCCTACTCTGTGCAATCCTCAAATTCTCTCTTACTTGGGCAACACCTTCTTCTGCTTCCACAATCTTAGCAGGACCGAAGAATGTCCTCTCACCTGGTTCTGACCACATTAGCGGGGTTCTGCACGGTCTTCCATACAACGCTTCAAATGGAGACATCTTAATGCTTGTCTGATAACTGTTGTTGTATGAGAACTCGGCGTGGGGTAGACAGCTCTCCCATCCTTCCTTGTACCTCAATACGCAAGCTCGTAACATGTCCTCGAGAATCTGGTTCACTCTTTCTGTTTGCCCATCCGTTTGCGGGTGGTATGCGGTGCTATAGTCGAGCTTGGTTCCGATGGACTTGTGTAAGGATTTCCAGAACTGTGATACGAACTGTGAGCCTCGGTCAGATATAATACTCAGAGGCGCCCCATGTAACTTCAAAATGTTTGATACGTACAGATCTGCTAGCTTTTCAACTCTATACTTCCTTTTGACCGGTATAAAATGTGCAACTTTGGTTAGACGGTCCACTATTACCCATATAGAATCATATCCATGCTCGGATCGGGGCAGTCCTATTATGAAGTCCATGGATATGCACTCCTACTTCCATTCTGGTATCTCAACTGGTTGTAGCAACCCTGCTGGTCTCTGATGTTCGGCCTTGATTCTATTGCATGTATCACATCGGGCAACATGCCCTGCAATGTCTGTCTTCATATTCTCCCACCAGAAGTGCTTCCTTAGATCATGGTACATCTTGGCTGACCCTGGGTGAATGCAATATTTGGAGTCATGCCCTTCCGACAGAATCTCTTCTCGTATCGCTGAATCCGTCGGTACGTAGATTCTATCTTTGTACCATACAGTTCCCTGCTCATCTTCTCGGTATTCGGGGCCTCTTCCCAGCTTCATCAAACCACGGATATAGTCTATCTCAGGACAGTTCTTTTGCGCTTCACGGATTCGTGAGGTGAGATTGTACTCGACGCGAAGCTCATTTAGCATGCCATAGGAGACTACCTCGAGCTGGAACGCGTCAAACTCTCTCCTGAGCTCAGGTGGCATAGAGTTGGTGATGAGGGTATGGCAGTAGCTTTTGCGGCTAAGTGCATCAGCGACAACATTAGCCTTTCCTGGGTGATAATGGATCTCAAGATCATAGTCCTTGATGAGTTCCAGCCATCTGCGTTGCCTCATATTCAGATCTTCCTGTGTGAAGAAGTACTTCAGGCTCTTTGAAAGCCCATGTTTGGTTTTGGGTAATTGATGAAACCTAGTTTGCTAACGATTGCTCTAAGTGTCTCATGAGAATTGATTAGCAAATGGCAAGATGGAGCAAAGGACCGGGTCGGTGGAAGTCACAAGTAAAGGGCAATGACGGCGTCCATGAAAATGGTGTAAGTCCATCAACAAAGGAGAAAGCCCTATTGACGGCATCCATGCAAATGGTATAAGTCCATCATCATATGTGTCCACAAGGTCCATCAAGAGATGAGAAGGAAGTTGATAAGAAACCGGGAGCTCAAGGCAAAGGTATAACCAATAGGAGCTCTTTTGGTTTTGGTGATCAAGACTCCATAGAGGGAGTGATCACATTTAGGATAGATAGCCGTACTATCAAGAGGGGCGAAATCGTTGATGAAATACGGTTATCAAGTGCCACTAGGTGTTCATGATCATTGCATACGCATATAGATGCTAGTGACACTAACTTGACCCGTGGAAAACTCTTTTGAAAAGGCTAACACACGTGCACAAGGTGTAGAACAATTGGTGTTAGCACATGGGAACAAAGGGTGAAAGGTTTGAGTGAAAATCCTGAGAAAACAGAGCGTCGGACCGTAGAGTCTCAGAGCGTCGGACCAATGTCTTCGGTCCGACGGCTAACACTGCTGTGAGCGTCGGACGCTTAGTCTCTGAGCGTCGGACCATTAGCCGAAGAGTCCGACGGTGCAGATCGTGCGAGAGATAACACGTGGCGAGCTCTGAGAGCGTCGGACTCTCGGCGTTAGTCCGACGGTGAGCGTCGGACCAACGTCCGACGGTTTTCAGGGCTCGGGGAGCTCTCTGGAAGCGTCGGACGGCCGCGTTCGTTAGTCCGACGCGCTGTGTAATTTCAGTCCGACGGTGCAGTGGCAGTGGGCGTCGGACCGCGGGTGTTAGTCCGACGACCCACCGTCCGACGGTTCGTTTTGGCGCGAGGAAATAGCCGTTGTGATCCAACGTTCGACTTCAAACGGCTAGTGACACGTGGCGTTCATCCGAGGCGTCGGACCGTGCGGATTAGTCCGACGCTCTGGCCGTCGGACAGTCCGACGGTACGCAGAGAATTGAAAACGGCTAGTTTTTGTGTGTGGCTTATAAATAGTCACTTGGCCGGTTTGGGGAGGCAGCTCTTGGCACTCCTAAACATCATAACATTCTTGTGAGCCTTCCCACTCCACTCTCACTCATCCTACTTGATTGTGATCATCATTTGGTGAGTTTGGAGAGCATCAAGTGCATTGCATTGATAGAGATCATCTAGAGGCACTTGGTAGTGGTGATTCGCAGCGGTTTCTCTTGTTACTCTTGGAGTTTGCCGACTCCTAGACGGCTTGGAGCTGCGAGGATCGTTGAGGGGAGTTGGTGATTGTCTCCGCCTCCGATCGGTGAAGTTGTGAGGGGTTCTTGAGCCTATCCCCGCGGGAGATCGCGAAAGGCATCTTTAGTGGATTGCTCGTAGCTTGGTGGATCCCCATCTTGTGTTGGTTGTGCGGCACCCTTGAGAAGGGTTTGGCGTGTGATGCCAATTAGCGCGTGAACCTCCAAGTGGGTGTATCGCTACAACGAGGACTAGCTTGCCGGCAAGCAAGTGAACCTCGGTAAAAAATCTTGTGTCATCTCTCTACCGAGGATTTCCCTTATATGTGATTGATTGGTTATATTGGACTTCATATCATCTCTTCACCGGCGGTATTGAAATCACCTTTACTCTTTACATTTGTGTATTTCTCTTTTGTGTAGCTTGTTAGTTAGTTGCTCACTTAAGAGTGGTGTAAAGTAGTAACATAGTCTTTGAGTGTGAACTAGAGATCATAGTGTAGTATACTTGTCTAGTTGGCTTGCATAGTGTAGTTTAGAGCTAGTGCTTTGCAAAGCTTGCTATTGTTACTAATCGGCTTGTGAAGTGTTGTTTGTAGATTTTTATAGGCTATTCACCCCCCCTCTAGCCATTTAGGACCTTTCAAGTGGTATCGGAGCCGAGGCACCGTTGATTTGAGGCTTAACAACCTACGGTGTAAAAATGGCTCAACTCAATATTCACATCAACAACACCAAGAAGCCACCCCAATTTGATGGCACAAATTATGCATATTGGAAGAGCAAGATGACCTCACACATCAAGTCAATCAATAGAGAGGTTTGGAGGGTTGTGGAGACCAAGATTGAAATTGCCGATGCGGCAAACCCCACAACCGCCGAAGAAAGATTGCTTCAACTCAATGACATTGCGGTTTGTGCTATTCATGAGGCCGTAGATGAAAAAGTGTTTGAGCAAATCAAGAACATTGAGAGCGCTCATGAAGCTTGGAAGAAGCTTGAGGAATCATATGAGGGCACCAAGGGTGTAAAGGCCGCCAAAGCATACATCTTGAAGGACAAGTTTGCAAGCTTCAAGATGAAGGATGATGAAACCGTGCCGGAGATGTTCCATAGATTGCAAGTCATTGTGAATGATCTCAAGGCCGTGGATGAAGAGGTGAAGGATAGTGACTTCTCCATGAAGTTCTTGAAGAGCTTGCCCAAGCGGTTTGCCACATTGATCACGGTCTTGGTGAAGACAACATTGAGTGAATTGACTCCAAATCAAGTGCTAGCGGAGGTGATGACCGATGATGCTTATAGAGATGATGATGATAAAGAAGAGTTGATCAATAAGAAGAAGAAAGAAAAAGATGAAGACTCCAAAGATGAGAAGAAGAAGAGTGTGGCATTCAAAGCCACATCCTCATCAAAGGGCAAGAGCAAGGCCAAAGAAGAGTCAAGTGAAGATCCCTCTAGCACAAGTGAAAGTGATGAAGAAATGGCCCTTCTAGTAAGAAGATTTGGCAAGTTCATGAAGAAGAAGGGCTACCGGGCAAGAAGAAAGAAGAATGCAAGAAGATTTGATGGCCCAAGAAGATGCTTCAATTGTGGAAGCAAAGATCACTTGGTAGCCGATTGCCCACACTCAAGTGAAGATGATCATAAGGGCAAAAAGAAGAACAAGCATGAGAAGAAGGAGAAGAAAGAGAAGAAGGAATCTTCATACAAGAAGAAGAAGAACTATTCTCATGTGGTGACATGGGATAGTGATGCCTCTTCAAGTGATGAAGAGAGTGATGATGATAAGAAGAGCAAGAGGAAGGCACATGCAAGCATTGCCATTCATGACAAGCCTTCCATCTTCGACACTCCTTCTTGCTTCATGGCCAAGGGCTCTAAGGTATCATCCGACACCGAATCTAGTGATGATGATAGTGATGATGACCTAACAAAAGAAGAATTAATTGAAATGCTTGATGATGCACGTATTCATTTTGATAAACTTAGAAAGGAATGCAAGGGCTTGCGCAAGGATAAACAATCCATTGAGCAAGAACTTGAGGAACTTAGAGCATCTTATGAGAGTCTAAAGGAAGACCATAAGAAGCTCCAAAAGGTTCACACTAAGCTTGATGAAGCTCATTCTTCTCTAGTTGAGCAAAATGAAGACTTGCAACAACAAGTGCAAAAGAAAGAAAGTAAAACTTGCAACATAGGTGTAACATGTGACATATCTTGTGAACCTATTGTTGTTACCACTAACCCTTCTTGTAGCACTTCCACTACTACCTCACCCACTAGTGACCCTTCACTAGTAGTTGAGAACAAGAACCTAAAGGAGGAGGTTAAAAAGCTCAATCACTCCTTAGCTAAGGCTTATGGTGGTGAGGACCGCTTGCTTATGTGCTTGGGTAGCCAAAGGGCATCTCTCCACAAAGAGGGATTGGGCTATACCCCCAAGAAAGGCAAAACCGCCTTTGCTCCTCACAAAACTTGTTTTGTGAAGAGAAATGGCCGGTATTGCACAAAATGCAAGCAAGTTGGTCACTTAGAGCAAGATTGCAAAAACAAGAAATCCAATGCTTATGTATCCTCAATTAAGTTTGATTCTTGCTACGTTCTCACAAAGGGCTCAAATGGTGTGAAGGCTAAGTTTGTTGGTACATCCATGTTGGGTCCAAAGAAGAAGACCATTTGGGTACCAAAGAGCTTAGTCACTAACCTTCAAGGACCCAAGCAAGTTTGGGTACCTAAAAGGAATTGATCTCTTTTTGTAGGTCAATTACAAAGCCGGAGGGAGGCATTGGGTGCTTGATAGTGGATGCACTCAACATATGATGGGTGATTCTAGTATGTTTGGCTCTCTCAACACAAGTGCAAATAGTGGCTATGATGCAATCACATTTGGTGACAATAAGAAAGGGAAAGTGAGAGGACTTGGTAAAATTGCTATCTCCAATGATATGTCTATCTCAAATGTGTTGCTAGTTGAAAGCTTGAATTTCAATTTACTCTCGGTTGCACAACTTTGTGATCTTGGTTTCAAGTGCATATTTGGGGTTGATGATGTTGAAATTGTTAGTGTTGATGGGTCAAATTTGATATTCAAAGGGTTTAGATATGACAACCTATATCTAGTGGATTTCAATGCTAGTGAAACTCAATTGTCAACTTGTTTGATCACTAAGTCAAGTTTGGGTTGGTTGTGGCATAGAAGGCTTGGTCATGTTGGAATGAAACAATTGAACAAACTAGTGAAGCATGATCTAGTTAGAGGCTTGAAAGATGTCACTTTTGAGAAAGATAAGCTTTGTAGTTCATGTCAAGCCGGCAAACAAGTTGGAAATACACATCCTAAGAAGAGCATGATGAGTACTAGTAAAGCTTTTGAGCTCTTGCATATGGACTTGTTTGGACCAACCACATATACTAGCATTGGTGGGAGCAAGTATGGATTTGTGATTGTGGATGACTATACTAGATATACATGGGTATTCTTTCTAGTTGACAAGAGTGAAGTGTATGATCTATTCAAATCTTTTGTCAAGAGAAGCCAAAATGAGTTTGAAACAACCATCAAGAAAGTTAGAAGTGACAATGGTAGTGAATTCAAGAACACCAAGATTGAAGAATTGTGTGATGAGTATGGTATTGGACATCAATTCTCACCCAAGTATACACCACAATCAAATGGCATTGTTGAAAGGAAGAATAGAACCTTGATAGATATGGCAAGATCAATGCTAAGTGAATACAATGTTAGTCATTCCTTTTGGGCCGAAGCAATCAACACCGCCTGCTATTACATCAACCGTTTATATTGCCATGGTATGCTTGCAAAGACTCCTTATGAGCTATTGAATGGTAGAAAGCCCAACATTGCATATTTTCGGGTTTTTGGTTGCAAATGTTACATTCTCAAGAAAGGCACAAGATTGAGCAAGTTTGAAAAGAAATGTGATGAAGGCTTCTTACTTGGCTATTCAACCACAAGCAAGGCATATAGAGTTTGGAATTTGGCTAGTGGTACTCTTGAGGAGGTACATGATGTTGAATTTGATGAAACCCAAGGCTCTCAAGATGAAGTTGAAAATCTTAGTGACGTGAGAGGCAATGACTTGGCAAATGCAATGAAAAATATGGATATTGGTGATATTAGGCCAAGGCAAGTCAATGAAGATGAAGATGATGGTGCAATTCATACTAGCATGCAAGTTGAAAATGAAGCAAGTGCAAGTGACTCACAAGATCAATCTCAAGTGCAAGATCAACAAGTTAGTTCATCTCAATCCAATGATCAAGTTCCTATTCTCCAACCGGTCTCTATTGCAAGGGATCATCCTTTGGATCAAATCATTGGTGGTATTCAAAGTGGAGTTCAAACTAGAGCAAGACTAGCTCAAATTTGTGAGCATTTCTCATTTGTGTCAACCATAGAGCCAACCAAGATTGAGGAAGCATTGAAAGATGTTGATTGGGTTAATGCTATGCATGAAGAGCTCAACAATTTCACAAGAAATCAAGTTTGGGAACTAGTGGAAAGACCAAAGAAACACAATGTGATAGGAACCAAATGGGTCTTTAGAAACAAGCAAGATCAAGATGGCATAGTAATAAGGAACAAAGCTAGATTGGTTGCACAAGGTTATACTCAAGTTGAAGGTCTTGATTTTGGAGAAACCTATGCACCGGTTGCTAGATTGGAGGCCATTAGAATCTTATTAGCCTATGCTTGTGCCCATAACATCAAGTTATATCAAATGGATGTCAAGAGTGCATTTCTCAATGGGTACATCAATGAGTTGGTTTATGTAGAACAACCTCCCGGATTTGAAGATGTGAAGAAACCCAACCATGTGTACAAGCTAAGAAAGGCATTGTATGGTTTGAAGCAAGCACCTAGAGCATGGTATGAGAGATTGAGAGATTTCTTGCTCTCAAAAGGGTTCAAAATGGGAAAGGTTGATACCACTCTCTTCACTAAGAAGCTTGGTAATGATTTATTTGTGTTGCAAATATATGTGGATGATATTATCTTTGAATCAACAAATCAAGATTTTTGTGAAGAATTTGAAAATATGATGGCAAGTGAGTTTGAAATGTCCATGATTGGTGAGCTTAGCTACTTCCTTGGTCTTCAAGTTAAGCAAATGAAGAATGGTACATTTGTAAATCAAGGAAAGTACATAAGGGACATGGTGAAGAAATTTGGATTGGAACATGCAAAGCCCATGAATACCCCTATGGCAACTAATGGGCATTTGGACTTGGATGATAGTGGCAAAATGGTAGATCAAAAGCTATATAGATCAATGATTGGAAGTCTCCTTTATGTGACCGCATCTCGACCGGATGTCATGTTTAGTGTGTGTATGTGTGCAAGATTTCAAGCCTCACCAAGAGAAAGTCATTTGAAAGCCGCAAAGAGAATATTGAGATATTTGAAGGGCACACAAGATGTTGGGTTGTGGTATCCTAAGGGGTCCAATTTTGAGCTTATTGGATATTCGGACTCCGACTATGCCGGTTGCAAAGTGGATAGAAAGAGCACTAGTGGAACTTGTCAATTGCTTGGAAGGTCACTTGTATCATGGTCTTCAAAGAAGCAAAATAGTGTAGCTCTCTCAACGGCCGAAGCGGAATACATTAGTGCCGGAAGTTGTTGTGCACAATTGCTTTGGATGAAGGCAACTTTGAGTGATTTTGGATTGAAATACAAGAAAGTGCCTCTGCTATGTGACAATGAGAGTGCTATCAAGCTAACCAACAACCCCGTACAACATTCAAGAACAAAGCACATTGACATAAGGCATCACTTCATTAGAGATCATCAAATCAAAGGGGATATTGCAATTGAAAGTGTTGGCACCGAAGATCAATTAGCGGATATCTTTACCAAGCCACTTGATGAGTCAAGATTTTGCAAATTGAGAAATGAGCTAAACATACTAGACTACTCCAACATGAAGTGAAACGCATCCTACATTATATGACATGCCTCTCCTTCGACTAAAGCAAGGTAAAATTGGTTGACATGGCATTCATACTTTGATAAGGATTTGTCTAGTTCATGTAGACATGAAATGCAACTTATAGGCTCATTCATGGAAAATCAAATGCTTTCATGTATATATGGTACCACTTTTGTTCTTTTTGCTTGTATGATCAAGTGGTAGCATATGACATATTGATGGGCTTGCATACCTAGTGTTAAATCTAGAACATGAGCTCATGATGTGTAACTTCACATGGTCAAGATAACCCTACTAGTGAGGTGTGAAGAAGCTTGTCCTTGGATCAAACTTAGTTACATATTCTAGGCAAGTGATCTAGATTGAACCAATGTGTAAAAGAACTAAACCCCATTTATTGACTTGATATTCCCATAATTTGCACCATTTTTGGTGATTGTTGACAAAGGGGGAGAAGAAAGTCACAAAGATAAGAGAGGAAAGGGGTCGATTAAAAATTTGAAAGCACACAAGTAGGGGGAGCAAGCTCATGAATAAGTTGTTGCATTTGTGTATGCATTAACATATGAAATGTTGCATTGTCAAAACTTCAATTCCTATATTTGTTTGAATTGATGAAATGCTTAGAAATAGGATTTGAATGGTGATTTGACAATCTAGCATGCGTAGGACTTATATGCCATACAAAGTACCTCTTTTACTTAAAAATTGATCTCACGAGGTATTTTGAGTTTGTGATGCATGACTAGTAAACAATGGTGCTAAGGATGGTATATTTCCGCAACTCCGATGGTATCACGCTTCAAAGGTCCATTCTATATACCTTAGCATCATTTGATAGTAGTAGCTCACCCAAACTTTCAAATTCATGCATATGTGAAAAATTGAACCAAACACAAGGAATCACATATGTAGGGGGAGCTAATACTACCAAAGTGCAAACTTGGTTTTCATTTCATATCTTTGTGAAGGTTGTCATCAATTACCAAAAAGGGGGAGATTGAAAGCCCATGTTTGGTTTTGGGTAATTGATGAAACCTAGTTTGCTAACGATTGCTCTAAGTGTCTCATGAGAATTGATTAGCAAATGGCAAGATGGAGCAAAGGACCGGGTCGGTGGAAGTCACAAGTAAAGGGCAATGACGGCGTCCATGAAAATGGTGTAAGTCCATCAACAAAGGAGAAAGCCCTATTGACGGCATCCATGCAAATGGTATAAGTCCATCATCATATGTGTCCACAAGGTCCATCAAGAGATGAGAAGGAAGTTGATAAGAAACCGGGAGCTCAAGGCAAAGGTATAACCAATAGGAGCTCTTTTGGTTTTGGTGATCAAGACTCCATAGAGGGAGTGATCACATTTAGGATAGATAGCCGTACTATCAAGAGGGGCGAAATCGTTGATGAAATACGGTTATCAAGTGCCACTAGGTGTTCATGATCATTGCATACGCATATAGATGCTAGTGACACTAACTTGACCCGTGGAAAACTCTTTTGAAAAGGCTAACACACGTGCACAAGGTGTAGAACAATTGGTGTTAGCACATGGGAACAAAGGGTGAAAGGTTTGAGTGAAAATCCTGAGAAAACAGAGCGTCGGACCGTAGAGTCTCAGAGCGTCGGACCAATGTCTTCGGTCCGACGGCTAACACTGCTGTGAGCGTCGGACGCTTAGTCTCTGAGCGTCGGACCATTAGCCGAAGAGTCCGACGGTGCAGATCGTGCGAGAGATAACACGTGGCGAGCTCTGAGAGCGTCGGACTCTCGGCGTTAGTCCGACGGTGAGCGTCGGACCAACGTCCGACGGTTTTCAGGGCTCGGGGAGCTCTCTGGAAGCGTCGGACGGCCGCGTTCGTTAGTCCGACGCGCTGTGTAATTTCAGTCCGACGGTGCAGTGGCAGTGGGCGTCGGACCGCGGGTGTTAGTCCGACGACCCACCGTCCGACGGTTCGTTTTGGCGCGAGGAAATAGCCGTTGTGATCCAACGTTCGACTTCAAACGGCTAGTGACACGTGGCGTTCATCCGAGGCGTCGGACCGTGCGGATTAGTCCGACGCTCTGGCCGTCGGACAGTCCGACGGTACGCAGAGAATTGAAAACGGCTAGTTTTTGTGTGTGGCTTATAAATAGTCACTTGGCCGGTTTGGGGAGGCAGCTCTTGGCACTCCTAAACATCATAACATTCTTGTGAGCCTTCCCACTCCACTCTCACTCATCCTACTTGATTGTGATCATCATTTGGTGAGTTTGGAGAGCATCAAGTGCATTGCATTGATAGAGATCATCTAGAGGCACTTGGTAGTGGTGATTCGCAGCGGTTTCTCTTGTTACTCTTGGAGTTTGCCGACTCCTAGACGGCTTGGAGCTGCGAGGATCGTTGAGGGGAGTTGGTGATTGTCTCCGCCTCCGATCGGTGAAGTTGTGAGGGGTTCTTGAGCCTATCCCCGCGGGAGATCGCGAAAGGCATCTTTAGTGGATTGCTCGTAGCTTGGTGGATCCCCATCTTGTGTTGGTTGTGCGGCACCCTTGAGAAGGGTTTGGCGTGTGATGCCAATTAGCGCGTGAACCTCCAAGTGGGTGTATCGCTACAACGAGGACTAGCTTGCCGGCAAGCAAGTGAACCTCGGTAAAAAATCTTGTGTCATCTCTCTACCGAGGATTTCCCTTATATGTGATTGATTGGTTATATTGGACTTCATATCATCTCTTCACCGGCGGTATTGAAATCACCTTTACTCTTTACATTTGTGTATTTCTCTTTTGTGTAGCTTGTTAGTTAGTTGCTCACTTAAGAGTGGTGTAAAGTAGTAACATAGTCTTTGAGTGTGAACTAGAGATCATAGTGTAGTATACTTGTCTAGTTGGCTTGCATAGTGTAGTTTAGAGCTAGTGCTTTGCAAAGCTTGCTATTGTTACTAATCGGCTTGTGAAGTGTTGTTTGTAGATTTTTATAGGCTATTCACCCCCCCTCTAGCCATTTAGGACCTTTCACTCTTGTGGTCAGTGTAGATGTCGCACTTGTTGCTTATCAGATAGTGTCTCCAAATCTTGAGTGCATGTACCACGGCTGCAAGTTCTAGGTCATGAGTCGGGTATCACTGCTCATGTTCCTTCAACTGTCTTGAGGCATAAGCTATCACTCTTCCTTCTTGCATTAGTACACAGCCCAAACCTTGCTGAGAGGCATCACAATATACAACAAAATCCTTGTGAATATCGGGCAGGGCTAGTACAGGTGTAGTAGTGAGCTTCTCCTTCAAGGTCTGAAAACTCTTCTCACATTCAGGAGTCCATATAAACTTGTTCTCTTTCTTCAGCAAGTTGGTCATGGGTCTTGCAATCTTGGAAAAATTCTCAATAAATCTGCGATAGTATCCTGCAAGTCCCAAAAAGCTTCTGATTTCTGACACATTACAGGGTTGTTCCCACTCTTTCACAGCTTCAATTTTGGCTGGGTCTACTGCGACTCCTTCTCCTGACAGTACGTGTCCAAGGAAAGCAACTTCCTCAAGCCAGAATTCGCACTTGGAGAATTTGGCGTATAGCTGGTTGCGAGACAACCTCTCCAATACGGTCCTCAGATGATGTTCATGTTCCTCTTTTGTGGCTGAATAAACCAATATATCATCAATGAATACCACCACAAACTTGTCTAGCTCATTCATGAAGATCTTGTTCATCATGTTCATGAAGTATGCTGGAGCATTAGTGAGTCCAAATGAGACTACTGTGCACTCATACTGTTCATATCTAGTGACAAATGCAGTCTTCGGGATATCTTCTTCCCTGATCTTCATCTGATGATACCCTGATCGGAGATCGATCTTTGAGAAGTACTTGGTCTTACTCAATTGATCTAACAGATCATCGATGCGGGGCAATGGGTACTTATTCTTGACTGTAACCGCATTCAGATTCCGGTAGTCAATGCACATCCTCATCGTGCCATCCTTCTTCTTGACAAACAAAACGGGAGATCCCCAGGGCGAAGCACTAGGCCTAATGAAGCCCTTCTCCAGTAATTCTCCCAGCTGCTTCTTGAGTTCCTTCAACTCATCAGCCGACATTCTGTAGGGTCTTTTGGCAATCGGTGCAGTCCCTGGCATCAGCTCTATAACAAACTCCACATCTCTATCCGGTGGCATTCCTGGCAACTCCTCTGGAAATACGTCATTGAATTCACAGACTACTGGCACATCCCTGAATGTCAGCTCTGTCTTATCTGCTTTAGTCTCCAGGGCACATAGGAGGGCTTGGACTCTCTCGGTTTGGGGTATACATCGGACGGCTGTTCCCCAAGGGTGGGTTACCTGAACATATCTAGGTGAACAAGATATCACTCCCCGGTGTTTGGTTAGCCAGTCCATGCCTAAGATGACATCTAAGCTATTAGAGGGTAGTAGGGTTAGGTCAGCTCGAAAGTCAAGTCCCTCGATAGTGATTATCACTCCTCTGCATATGTGAACGCTTCTGAAGGTTCCTAAGGGCGAGCTAGTTAGGATGGGGTTTGCTCTCGGGGTTACAGGTATGTTATGCTTACGTGCATATGCAGATGAAATGTATGAACATGTAGCTCCCGAATCGAACAGAACTGTAGCCATGTTACCCTGAACTAGGAACGTACCGTACACAGCATCAGGTGCAGCTTCAGCTTCCTCAGCGGTCATGTGGTTCAGTCTTCCACGGGTAGTGGATCCCCGGTTCGGTGTGCCCTGTGCAGCTGCTGGTGCATGGTTGAGGTCGGGGCACACAGCCACACGGTGTCCAGGCTTTCCGCATCCGAAGCAAGTGAAGGGCGCACTGCCTGCTGTAGCTGTCGCAGGAGCCTTCCAATTGCTTGTCCTTGGCGTGTTGGTAGCGGGGGCGGGTGTGTTCTACACAGCTCGAGTCGGCGTAGGGTAGGTCTGAGCGGGGCGGTGATAGTTGCTGCTGTTGGTACCACCACGGCTCGTTCCCGAAAAAGGTCCCTGCCGAGTCCGGAAAGGCGGAGGTGCACCCGTTCGCTGTCTCTGGGATGGAGCAGCGCGAGCGGGTCCCTCAGAGCGGCACTTCTTTCCCTTGTTCTGGGCCTCGAATTCCAGTCGTGCTTCCATGCGATCCTTCTCGATCACAATACAGCGGTCAATCAGCTCACGCAGAGTGTAGCTCTTGTTCCCTGACAGAGCCAACCTGATCTTGGTCTGAAGTCCCTTCCTGTAGTAGTACATCTTTTCCTTCTCGGAACTCACGCAAGACGCAGGTGCGTAGCGGAGCAAGCAGTTGAAGCGGGTGGTGTACTCGTGGATCCGGTCAGCTCCCTGGGAGATGTTGCAAAACTCGTTCTCCTTGGCCTCCATGACTCCCTCAGGAATGTGGTGGTCACGGAAAACCTCGGTGAACTCATCCCAGTCAATGCGGGCTGGGTCCTCGTGAGCGCTGGTGTAGTTGTCCCACCATGCTCGTGCAGCACCGGTCAGCTGGTGGCTAGCAATCCCAACACACTCCTCGTCGGAGCAAGTGGTCAGGTCCAGCTTCTTCTCCATCTCTTTAAGCCAATCATCGGCAGCGAGGGGATCGCTGTCGGTCCCGTCGAAGGTAGGTGGCCTCAGCTTCAGGAAACCCTCCAGTTTCCTTTGGAAGTCATTCTGGGGTGGCCCGTGGTGCCTGTTCATCCCAGTAGCTATGGCATTCAGCAGCTGGGTCTGCTGAGCCATCACTTCCGCCAACGTCGGTGGCGGCGGCGGTGGCGGTGGCGGAGGCACGTTCTCGCCTTGTGGTGGCGGATCGATCACCGGCGGTGCATCCTCTGCCCGGCGCAGCTCTTCTTCCAGGTTAACTCCAGCACGTCTGCCAGCTGGGCGTCCACGGTTGCGACCACGCCCACGTCCTGGCGCAGGCGCGGGGGAGGGCTGGCGGTTCTCCAGGCGCGCGGAACGTCTCATCGACATCTGAAGCTATTAGGTACGTGCTCAGTGCAGTAATAATCTTGTAGTGGTTTAAGTAGGAGTTAGATGTTTTCAACGATTTAAATGAATTAAAATATTTTTCACGCTATCCTACACTCAACCAAAGAAGCATAGAGAACCATAAGAAGCATAAGATCCAAATGTCACTCATCACATGGTTATTATTATATAAAGGATGTTCCTAGCTGCTAAGAAGATCGTGCTATGCGCAGATAGCCAATGATAGGACAACTCATGGTATCACTAGTCTAAGGGCCACGTAGGGTCCCATATGCTACTGGTGCATAAGGTCAATGGCCATTTAATCGGGATCTCAATAGTGCCATCGTGCAGTGGACGAAGTGGTGGTCCAAGGCTGGTCATCTGCAAATTTTTCAAGAAACGGATTAGCAGGTCCTTGTATTAGATAAGCCATTGCATAAAAAGTGAATGCAAGGTCGGTAATATAACCGAAAGAGAGTCTGGCTTCCTATTCTAACGTCCATTCTCTATGGGTCTCGTCCTACAGTCAAGTATGGCTCTGATACCAACTGAAACGACCTCGATTTCCACGAAGGGAAATCCACAGGCTCGAATTGTAATTCAACAGATTGCTTGGGACAATCCATGAAATTACCCATATCTCAGTTGACACCAGGATCCATACAACGGTAATTAAGTCTTACATAAATATTTATTACATCGCCACACTGGCGGAATCAACAATCAGAGAAGCTTTAGAAGATGCGGAAGCGATTCATCCTTCACGGCCAACTTGAGTGTAGCACGCGACCCTATTCCTCGTCATCATCTCCCTCGAAGTCGTACTCATTCTCGTCACCTGACAGCAAATTTATCAGTACGATTTGTACTGGCCACGGAGCCCACCTATGCAGCATTTGCTTTGTGGAAAGTGGATGCAAGGCTATACAAGCAGACCTATAGGCTGAGGTTTTCCTATGCAGCTGTAATCAATGTTTTAATTAGTCAAGTTTTATCACCAGTTAACACCATCATCCCTTTTCCCATCACCACATCTCACTTACCCACACCTCGCTCTCATTCGACAGGCCCAACTCCCTCTCGGGCCTATCTCAGCGGCACACTACCACAACGGGTACACTGCCGGAAAAATGTCATCCAGGGGGAGAAGAGAACACTCACTACACTAGTAGAAGCTTCACAGGAAAGGTCCATAGCCAACAGGTTGGCATATGTATCGATCGATCAACCGTACACTCTGCAGAGGTTTCACTACCCACAAGATTAGCCATCATAGGTGTTGCGCAAACACCTAGGCAGAATTCCGAGTGCTTGCTTGCCTAGGTCGATGCCACCCTACCACTCAGCCCTGGGATATTCCGGATCCTACACCGTTATGCTGAGACTGGGAGACACAGTACCGGGCCCATCCAGTGGTACTGTGCATCTAGAATGGAACGGGAACCCATCGACCGTCTCCGCCCACCCTTATCACCTCTCAACCTAGCAGTAGTGGCACCGTCCTACCAAGTAGTCCAGCCGTCTCCCGCCCATCAGAAGCGAGTGAGTAGAAAAGGATTCCCATGAACCTGAAACTAGTCCATCCTAGGTTTGACCAAGCAGGCATCTCCACTTAGGGGATACTCTCCCCGTGCTATCACAGCACCTCCGTCCACGGGCTTCAAACCACCAAGGCTATCCCTCCCGGAACCTCCTCAATAACTTTACCCGCCACAGGTATCTCGCTTGGGGATGCCCAGGTTGCACCCCCGGCACGACTTGCCCCATGGGCTCGTCTCACATCCCACTTGGTCGACATCAACCCCTACCACGCACCCAAGACGCACGCAGCACTCTCTCCCAGTGGTTATAATCAGCTATACACCGTCCCAATTCCACCACATAGCATATAGCAAGTAGAAAGTAGTGGAAGAGTAACAGTAAATTAAGCAGCAGCTAACCTAACAGCGGATAGCAGGGTAAAGTCTTATCAAGGCAGGGAATTCAAATATACTACCATGCAACCAATCCATACATAATCATAAAGCAATAGCAACAATGTCATTTGCAATGCGTAATAGGATCTAAGGATTTGGTGGGACGTGGCACCTTCGTAGTCGTCTCCTAGCTCTTGGAAGTACTCGTGGTCGTCTTCCTTAGTCAGATCCTCCTCCGGCTCTGAAATCGAACACGAAATAGTCGCGTCAGCGACTCCTATAGAGTATTTCAGAAAAATCCAATAAAATAAAGAGCCAAATGCACACAAACACAGTCTTAGATTGTAGATCTCATTTTTCTGAGAATTTTGATATATGGTGCGTAATTTTTGGACATCGTATGAATAAGTTATGAATTTCCGAAGATTATCCTATTTTCTGAAAATGGGAAAACTGGTCGGTTAATCAGGGGCAGCTTGGGATTGGTCCACGTGGCGCGCGGGTCCAGTAGTGCGGCAAGTGGTGCCTCAACAGAACACAGACCCGATGGTCGCCCACCAGGTGTTCGATGCTGGTTCCCAGAGAGTTGCCGGAGTTGGCGTAGCTCGGCGTGGCTCGGCGGTGGTCGGTGGTAGCTCGGCTGTGGTTGGGGTATCTCGGCGGAGCTCGGCATAGTTCGGCGGTGGTCGGGGGTAGCTTGGCGGTGCTCGGCGTAGTTCGGTTTAGCTCGGCGGGGCTCGGGCGAATCGGAGATTCGGGGCGCCGAGGGTGCCGTTCTCCCGAGGTCTCCCGCGGAGGTTCGGGCGAATCGGACATTTGGGCGCCCGAGGGTGCCGCTCTCCCGAGGTCTCCGCGGAGGCTCGGGCGAATCGGAAATGTGGGCGCCGAAGGGGCTGCTCTCCCGAGCTCTCTCGGTGAGGCTCGGGCGAATCGGAAATTTGGGCGCCCGAGGGTGCCGCTCTCCCGAGCTCTCCCGGTGAGGCTCGGGCGAATCGGAAATTTGGGCGCCCGAGGGTGCCGCTCTCCCGAGCTCTCCTGGGGAGGCTCGGGCGAATCGGAGATTTGGTGCGCCGAGGGTGCTGCTCTCCCGAGCTCTCCTGGGGAGGCTCGGGCGAATCGGAGATTTGGTGTGCCGAGGGTGCTGCTCTCCCGAGCTCTCCTGGGGAGGCTCGGGCGAATCGGAGATTTGGTGCGCCGAGGGTGCTGCTCTCCCGAGCTCTCCTGGGGAGGCTCGGGCGAATCGGAGATTTGGTGTGCCGAGGGTGCTGCTCTCCCGAGCTCTCCTGGGGAGGCTCGGGCGAATCGGAGATTTGGGCGCCGAAGGGGCTGCTCTCCCGAGCTCTCCTGGGGAGGCTCGGGCGAATCGGAGATTTGGTGCGCCGAGGGTGCTGCTCTCCCGAGCTCTCCTGGGGAGGCTCGGGCGAATCGGAGATTCGGTGCTAGCAGGGTTCCAGGGCGTTTGTTCAAGGCGGCGGTGTCTCTCCGGTGCGGCGGACCATGACAGGGCGGCGATGGCCATATTTCGGCAAGACAGGGCTCGGCTTTCCCCAATTGGCGTGCTCAGGCAGTCGTTCGACCAGATGGTGGCGGATTAGAGTCGTGGTATGGCCTCCTTCTCTCCCTCGGCATACGGCGGTTTCTCCGACGAGGTGGAGGCGCACGTAGCCAAGGCGACAGTCGTGATTCGGGGCTCGGCTATCTAGCGGCGGTGCCGAGGCAGACTTGGCGAACCTCGGCGGCCTTTCTCCGCAGCGCGAGGCGACCGGGGGTACTCGGAACGGATTTAGGCGAGGCGGAACCTGTCGGCGGCGATGTCGTCGCGACGGTGAGGTTCCGGCGGGGCTAAGGAGGTCTTCTAGGTGATGTATACGCGTCCAGGGTCTATGGCGATGGTATACCAACTACCAATTTCGGCTACCGAGCTTTCCAAGGTGCTCGGTTGTGGCGGCGGCGTGTCGCCGACGACGGCGGAAGGCGGCATCGCGGCTACGACCAAGTATTGGTTCAATCGAATGCGGTCTTGTCAAATTGGTGAGGCCAGAGAGGCATACAACACTCTGGTGGCGAACTTTAACCATGGCATGACCTTCTTTTGGCGACGGCTCGCGGCGGCGCTCCGGTAAGGTCGCGGCGCACGCGGCCAAGGCGATTCAGGCTTCCTCTAGCGCTTAGATCCGCGTAACTAGCTCGAGGGGGTCGTGGCGGTGCTCCACGACGCTCTAACCTATACGGGTGCTAGTCGGATTGCTCGGAACGGGTGATTCGGCGTCGGAACGCGTCGGTGGTGAGCGCGCTCCGCCGAGAACGCGTCGTGCTGCGTTCTCGGTCTAGCAAGCTTGTAGTCCGGGGGTTTCGGCCGGTCGAATGAGTGCATGGTGCAGGTGATCTTCCCGAGCCGGTAAAGGCTCGTGCCTGCGCGTCCCGAGGGTGGAACGCCATGGCAAAAGCAGGGCAAGGTTCGGACATGGCGTGCGGTGGCTCACCGTGGTGTCGGTGAAGCTAGGATGGCGGTGCAGTGGCGAGTCGGGGCCGTGCAGAGCGATCGCAGTGCCGTGCCGCTCCTCGTCCGCAGCTCGGGCTTGTCCTCCGTGTCCGGCTCCGGCGTGCTCCGCGGCGGCGGCGCTCCGGCAGCTTCTCCTCCTCTGCTCCGCCCTTCTCCTACGCTCTCTCTCTCGGTTTGGTGCGGTGTGCCGGTCTGTGCTGCGGTGGCGGCGAGGGGAAATGAGGGTAAGGCTTCGGGGTGCTCCAATTTATAGGCGAGCTTGGCCAGCTCCAATGGCGAACGGTCCTGATTGCGCTCGGCCGATCGAAGGGCCGTGGCTCGAGTGGATCTAGGGCTCCGGATGGGCGCGGGTTCGCTTGGCGGCCAAGAAAGGAGGGGACAGGAGGGGGACAGCGGGGTCAGGGCTCTGCCATGCTGTCGGCTGTGGGACCGGGGTCACGCCATTCGCGCGACACCCCCGGCAGGCGCGTCGCCTTCGTGAGGAAGAAGAACAGTGGGGGGGCGAGAGCGGCTGACAGGCGGGGCCGGGTTGGCAGCGAGCGCGAGTGCGTGTGTGCCGGTCGTGCGCGTGCGCTGCCGAGCCGCGACGTGGGCCGCGTGCGGTGAGATGAGGAGAGGAAGGTTGGGCGGGCTTGGGCTGGCTTAGCGACCCGGCTGGCCGAAACGAATGGCTGGCCTAACTCTCTTTCTCCTTTTCTATTTTCAGTTTAGTGTATATATACATATATTGCCCATTTTAATTATTGAGTAAATACAAACATAAATTGCAATAAATCCCAAATGTGATGCATAAGTTATTATTCTATGTGAATGGAATTAAAATGCAAACTACTCTCCTTTATTTACCAATTTCATAGTGAAACCTATATGCTTGCACAAGAAAAATGGGTTTTCACAATAAATAAATAAAAAATTTTAATTGATTGGGATTTTTAGATTGTGTGGATTTTTAGGGTTGTTACAAGTTCTGAACCAAACAACACCTTAATAGAATGTACTATGTTCTTACCCCCGTTATCCACACGCACTTCCTCTGTTTCAAATTATAAATCGTTTTGATTTTTTTAGTACATCTATTTTACTAATTATATATAATTATATATATATATATATATATATATATATATATATATATATATATATATATATATATATATATATATATATATATATATATACACACACACACACACACAGCAAAATAGATGTAACGTAGATATGAAGGCGATGATGGTAGCATACGGTAGATTTTTTTTCACACAAAAATTCAATGTTCCCCGAATAAAACGTGCCTATTTTGATTCAAATAATTTACTCCCTCCGTCCCTAAAAAAATGTCGTTCTTGCTTCCCGAGAAATATCTTTAATAAAATTTATATTAAAAAAATATAAATATTTATAATACATAATTAGTATCATTGATAGATCTTTGAGTCTAGTTTTTTAACAAATTTATTTGGGGATGTAAATATTACATGTATTTTCTATAAATCTAGTTAAACTATCGACACAAACACCAAAAACGTTTTTTTTTTTACGGAGGGAGTAGTCGAGAATATTACCGCGCAGCTGACACGTCTTCCCACTGCTTTTTTCGGGAACTGATTGCCTCTGCGTGTATTGCAGAAACGCAGAACAGTACACGAGACAGATCGCACTCATGTAGGGCTAAGGTGCCAGTCACGATCAAAGGCGATGTCACTCACAAATTGAGCGAAAAGGTGAGATCCATCCCGTGCAAATTATATAAGGTCGGCAATAATCCGAAGCGTATTTGTCTGTAAGCACTCGACACATCAATCGCTCCTTTCTATAGAAAACTCCCTCCCCCTCCTTCCAAAAAAAAAAAAAAAAAACAATTATAGATTGCATGCAGTTAAAGCCCTATTTAGTTTCTTTTCAAAATTCTAAATTTTCCGTCACATCAATTTTATGTCACATGCATAGAGCATTAAATATAGATGAAATTTTTGCATGTTTGCACAGTTTGCACGTAAATCATAAGACGAATCTTATGAGCCTATTTAAGTCATGATTGGACACTTATTGCAAAAGATTCCACACGTGCTAAAGTGAAAATTTTGCAAAATTTCTGAAACTAAATGGGGCCTAAATCGTTTCAAGTTGAACCAAATTTTCGGCAAATAGCATTCATATTGACTCTAAATTAGTTTATTATAAAATACATTTTTAATTAGCTTAATGGTACTTATTTGATATACTTTTTATCTATAATTGATCGAAACCAAGATACTAATAAAACATGATACCGGGTTACAACTGTATTAGGGAGGGTGCACTACTCGGTTCGTGTGTATGGTAAGCTAAGACCATGTTTCATTAACCAATATAAGTTGCAAACTAATAAAAAAAGTCTCGTTAATTTGAATTGAGCTTGATGCAAAACTTGTCCACCCAGATTTAAGTCCTTGATTTGACATGAGTGCTTGTATTTTCTTAAGTTCATTTTGTAAACCTAGGTTCAAGGTTTGATTTGACATGAGTGAATCGTATTTTCTTGAATTTTATTTTATGAACCTAAGTCCAAGATGTTCGTATTTTTCTGAATCTATTTCGTCAAACTAGCCTAGCTTATAATTCAACTTATATCTTATTTTAAAATATTCAGCCACTCAACTTATGAAAAGCTCTTAACTGGCTTCTCTGGCTATTGTAGATTATGTAAAAACTATGACTATAATTCAAAGAGAGCTTAAGGTATCCCTTGGATTTTTTCGGATGAAGTAATTTGTCCCACTCACATCCGAAAGATTAGGCCTCCATATCCCACGTACTACAGCCATGAAAGCCTCCACTTCCAAAGGACTCTTGTATAAGTGTGTTTCAATAATAATTAATAGTAAATCTAAAAATATGATTACATCTACCAATTTGAGGACTTAAACATGGGTCAAGAGATTTTACTATAGCAAAATTAAACACCTAAGCTAGGTCGTGACAAGGGCTAAATATTTACTTACAATAGAAACGTCTACATGAAAGAAAGAGAATTGATTATTTTTAAAAACAAATTACCTATACAAATTTGAGGACTTGAATAGGGTCAATAGATTTCGCTAGAGTGAAATTAACCACCTAAGCTAGGTCGTGACAAGTACTAAATATTTAGCTACAATTGAAATGTCTATGAAACCAAGAGCAATAAATATAACAATAGAAAGGTCATCTATGAAAGGAAGAGAATCATTTTTTATTTAAAAAACAAATTACCTGTACCAGTTTGAGGACTTGAATATGGTCAATAGATTTCACTACAGTGAAACTAACTACCTAAGCTAGGTCGTGACAAGTACTAAATATTTAGCTACAATTGAAATGTCTATGAAATGAAGAGCAATAATTATAACAAATTCATTATTGGTTGAAAATATATTATGGTCAAATGTGAATAAGTATATATATTATCTTGAAGGGATGTAATTATGTATGTGTCAATATTTCCAAATTAATCTAATTATGTTAATTTAGTTATCAATCTCTATAAAAGTTTAAATACTTTTGTGTGAGGTAAAAAAAAAAAGTTTTAACTATTCTACGAACGGATGCATTGTATAGAAGAATGAACATGGTGACTCTTTAGGTCATGTTTGGACTTTGGATCTTATGTCTACCATTTTAACCCTTGAGGTTTCAAACAAAAAATCTAAAAGCGCAATCCAAAGTTCAGCTAGCTTTACAAGAACTTCAGGCCATATAAGCGAGTTAAGGAGGTTCGAGGTTTTAGTCCTCAACTTTATTTTAGACTAGAGGATCCAAACATAACTTCGATGAACGTTATGGACTACAGGAGTATTACACATTTACACCGTTGGTCTTAAAGTACCTTAGATGGATATGAGTTACACGCGTGCATGGAAAGTTGAGAATGATTTGCGTAGCTTAGCCAACAATCAAAAGGGGATGCTGCCTAAAGTAGCCAGCCAAAAAAAAAAGAAAAGGGAAAAAAGTCTTGACATGACGCGACAGAAATGCAAATGGGCGATGGAAGAGTGTAAGGCGCTGCAAGTTTCAATTACAACTAGTCACATCAACATTACGACACATGCATGAAACATTAAATGTAGAAGAAATGTTTGCATGTTTATACTTTTTGCATGTAAATCATGAGACGAATCTTTTAAACCTACTTGGGCTATGATTGAACAAAAGTTATCAAATACAAACAAATGTACTACAGTGCAGAATTACAACTACAACTGGGAACTCAACTGGGCCATAGCTTTGTTAGGGGATCCACGGGTCGCATAGTACGTTAGTTGCAATTGATCATTGGATTTAAAAATGGATACGCACCTTATTTGGCACAGTGTATTGAATTATTCATTTTCTTTAGTACCACTCAAGCATTTATGATATGGAACCGTGGATTGCGTGACTCAATGGAGTAGTAACTCACAAATCAAATTGAAAAGCATGGATAACAACGTCATCGAGGAAGAACGCTTCAATATGGATCCATGACTAAGCACCTCTTTTCCCTGGAAAAAAAAACTGATTGAACGGATCCAAAATTCCAGGGAAAAAGTATTTAAGCTTCAATATGGATCCATGACTACGCTTGTTTAGAATCGACACAACAAGCTAAAATTCCACGACAGTGATTTTTTATAAACAAGGTATAAACCCAAACACTCGTACACATGCATCCTACGAACATACTCACACTATTCTTACAAATACATCTGAGGACTGAACCGATATTTTTTTATATTGATAAAATCTTACAAGCATCTCGCTATTGGGGAGCACATCACGCACCAAGTATTACATGGATATCATATTAAATTTTAAAATAAATTCTAGAAAATCTGAGCATCACGACTACTCCCTCCGTCTCACGAAAAAAACGCAATTCTAAGACCGGGCACACAGACCAATGCAAGTGTTAAATTACCGAAATGCCCCTCTAAATATCTGTCTTCGTCCACATCCTTCCCTCTCCGTGGCCAACACCATGCACGACACCAAAAGAAACTTCACGAAATCAATTCGGGAGAGGCCTCTAGAATAAGAAACGAGTGGACAAGAGTACGCCACGTTCAGGCTGCAGAACCCTGCTGTAGTGGTCCTACAAACTGACAGTCTAATCTTCCTCTCCGATTGCGTTTTTTATGAGAAAATTTTTGAATCACTGGATTGCATTTTTCTGGTGAGATGGAGGGAGTAAACAATGTTAATGTTGAGAGAAGTAAGTACTCCTATGTATTGGCTAGGATTCTAGTCAATATTAATGTTAATATTGAGAACTCATCATATGTTGGCTACGATCCTACAGGTTCCTATGGAGGATTTAGCTATCTGGATATGAGTCTCAAACTCGGCAAGAATTCAAGCATCTTTTGTTCTGATACTTAGCACTTTCCTCATCTTCTTCTCATGTCATACTCCATCCAATCACAGGAATAATAATGCTGTCTTAATGTCTTTCTCTTGTCTCTCCTTTATATATTTTCTTTGAAAGAATATACTCCATTTGTTCCAAAATGCAGACCATTTAGTATTATTCGAAATCATACTTCTCTAACCTTAACCATGTCTATAAAAGATATTAACACGTATAATACCAATAATATATGGTCAAGAATTAATTAATAGTGGATTAATAAAAACTAATGTACGTTATTGATATTATTAGTATATTCTTATATAAGCTTGATCAAATTAGAGAAATTCGGCTTCAGACAACGAAAATGATCTATATTTTGGAACAAAATGAGCAACATCTTTATATGCCTCACCTACCACCATTTCCTGATTCCAACATGCATGTGCGTCCTAATCAAATAATTGGACCGCCACGCTTCGATTAGCCGTGCCTTTTATAATACTTTCTATACCATTTTCTTCGGCTGCACTGAAGACATTAGAAAAATATAGTTTCCCGTCCATTGGAAAAATAGCACTTCAATCAGATTCCACATAAAAAGCACTACTACTACTACTACTACTACTAGTAACACTGCCCATTCGCAGGTGTTTTTTAATTAAAAAAAAAGGTACCGATAAGCATGATCAGTCTGCTGAAAATGTGTGATCGTCAAAAGCACTGTCGAATAAAAAGAAGTTCATAACAAAATAGCTACTAACAAAAAGGTTTTTCCTTCTAGATTTAGTAACCCAGCATCTGGACAGTGGTTGGAGGCTGGAGCTGCCTTCAGCACGCTTGTCTTCCTCGACAGCTGTCGATTTGATGAGCACAAAACAAGTGCCCATCTGCAGACTGCAGCACCAGAAAGTTCGTCGACGACGTGCTGGTCGGAGGTGACAGGATGCACGACGAGGATTTCAAGGGAGCCTGCCGCGCTGTCTTCTTATCGCCATTTTTCTTGGTGATCTTGTCAAATGTCAATGTATTGGCCTGTGATGATACTCCTTCACTTTTTCGTTGTTGTTGGGGTTTGGAAACGGCGATCCTTGGCAATTGTGGAAGTGGTGGCAATTCGGATGCGACATGTGCTCCTACAGTTTTGTTTTGCTGCTGCCACTTGCAGTGCTTTCAGAAATCCATGCTATTCAGGTGACATCTGTAATACTAATCAATAAACCAACACTGATTTTTAGCATCCTGTAGTAGTGTTCTGCTAATACAACTCAGGCTGCGTTTAGTTCCAAAAATTTCTTCTCTCTCCCCATCACATCGATTGTACTTTCCGTCTGCATGGAGCACTAAATGAAATAGCACCTGTTGCATGTTTGTACTTTTTGCCTGGCTATCTCAAGATGAATCTTTTGAGTCTACTTGGGCCATGATTGGACAAAAGTTGTCAAATATAAACGAAAGTGCTACAGTTACAAAAATTCCCAAAACTTTCCAACTAAACGCACCCTCAAATGCAGTCGAGCATACTAGAAGATAGGCACATGTTGTAAATGTCAGGGTCTTGCACTGGAACTGCAGAAATGGGAGAGGGGGTGATGATGTTGTCAGCTGGGACATCAGAGCGTGTAAGATGGTGCAGTCAAAGTCCAAGTATAACTAACAAAAATGCAGATTAGATTGCAAACATGATTGGGCCTGGGGAAAATATATACTACCAGCAGGCTGTCAAATCGTTACACATCTTTTGTCTTGTGCAAATCAGCAGTAGACAGTCATATGCTCGCAAGTATTCTACTGTAGTGCTCAACTGCTAATTCACCTGCTCATATTTTTAAGATATTAAAACACGACAGTCGTTAGAAGCTTATCATATAACAGGGACTGTCAATTTAACATCGTTTGGCAACACTCGAATGGCTGGATAAAATACTGAAAATGCCAAGAGCAGGCCCGTCTCAAGGGGGTGGGCAGGGAGTGCGACGGCCGGGGGCCCACGACCTCTGAGGGCCCATGGCTATATGTATCTATAGTATGGTGTACATATGTATTCGGCCAAAATATTCAGGTGACCAGGTCCAGCCAGTCCGCGGATTTGTGCGTGCCGCCGTGCCTACCGTCTGCAGCTTACTCGTAGTTTTATAGGCGTAGCACAGATTGGAGATGACGAGGTTTTTCATCAGTTTCAAAAACAGAGTTAAATACGATCTTTTTAGCTTCTGCTGCTCTTATATTTGACTAGCATAATTAAATAATGAATGGAGGCTTAGTAAGGAGCTATTTTAAGATAAAGAATTGATACGGCAATTCATTGCATATTTTTTATGCACAGCGGAAAGATAAAAATGGCACATTTGCACGTGAATACGTCGGAAATGTGTGAGACAACAAAAAGTTGGGTAAATATTTTTTTATCGCCAAGTAAGCTCTGCATGCGTGAATATGATAATAATGTGGCTTCATGAGAAGATTAAAAAAATCTTATAGTCAGAATCTCCTATTTCGGTACAGGAGATAGGAGATGTTACTTATTGTGTAATACTCTAAATTAACTCTTATTTGTAGTACTATATATTTTAATTATTATGTTAAAAAATTATATTACTGGGAACTTGTGGTTTCTGTCTTATTTGCCCAAGGGCCCTTGAAATTGTTGAGAGGGCCCTGGCCAAGAGGAACAGATAGATCATTTGGAGGTCAGTACTCATCAGTTCTGAATTTCTCTGCACACATCACCCAGCCTAGAGCTGCAGACACAATGGCGTAGAAACTGGACTCGGCTCGAAGCCCTGAAGTCTTCGCACGCATGTGCAGCTCTTTCTGCAGATGAGGACAGTCCAGATTCCTGAGAAAAAAAAGGCATAACACGGCCGGCTTGGCGTGTTTGGTTGAACCAATCGAGATAAACTACGCACCGCCGCATGCATACGAAATTTCAAACGCGATCCAGTGAACTAATGATAACTTGGCTTGGTCAAGATTTCCCACAGCTCCAATCGTGACAACAGCAGAGGGGCACAAAGACAAAACGGTGTTTTCAGAGTACTCTGATTCCCTTGCGAATTATTGTGTTCAGTGGTTGCAGTGAAGGTGAGTGTTCGCAACAAGAGCGGGGCATGCCTCATTGTCCTTGATCTTGGTCCCGTCGCCAGCAAGAGCAAATCCCCGTTGTACATCTGCATGTGTGGTTAATGTTATCCCCGTACTACCAGTTATCTCTTCAAATTGAAATACTGAAAACGTAAGCTTGTAAACCAAAATTCATCTGTGATCTGTCTGCTAGAGTTCAGGCCATTGGCCAATCAGTTTTCTGTAGTATCGCTGCATCAGACATGCCACCTCGGATGATACTGAGAATCTTTGGTTCATCAGAAATTCATCGGGCGTTTCAGTGGTATATTAAATTAATGCAAAGACCATCCATAACCAGTCCACAGTCACTCAGGCACTCAGCCAATCAGAACGTGTATTTCCTCCGTCTACGAAAGAATGAAAATCTCGCATTTTGAGAAGCTCAAATATTTTCATGTTTGACATCATAAAATATATTTTTTGAACTAAAATAAATATCATTAGAATCATTATGAAATATACTTTCGTAATATACAGATTTGGAGAAATAAATGAGAATACTATTAACCATAAAACTTAATTAAACTTAGTTAAACTTAGATAATTTTATGGAACACGAAAACCATAGTCGGATCCTTTCGCGGACGGACGGATGGAGCAGATCGGTCTCTACTCTACGGCGCGTCCTCGCGCGAACCAGTGGAAGCTTGCAAGTTTTATATTTTCGCCAAATTCAGCATAGACGGCGGTTAATGCATCATTAATTGCTTCAAGGCTGCTCAAGCATCACCACGTCAGTTGTCACGTCAGCACTAAGCCTCTGTGACTGCGACCTCTCTCGCCTAAGAACGTGCGTGCCCGACAGGAAGAAGGTGGTGGTGTTCACGCAAAAGCAACGCATCCGGCCCGCATCCGGCTTGGATCGGGAGCGGATGCGGATGTCGATCGTCGCATCGCTCGCAGAACGTCGCATCGGATGGAACTATAGAAGATTTGGATCGGGGTCGACGGCGACGGAAGAGTGAAATGGGCAAATGGCGGTCCAGGAGACGGGACAGCACAGAGAGAGGCACAACACCGGCGTCAGGCGTGGGAGGAGGAACCCCAGCGAGCGCGTGACGCGTTTTCGGGGGCAAAAATGATCGCCGTCACGAGGGCCCCGGACGGCCGAACCCCGGCCGAGTGAAGTGGCGCCTGACAAGTGTCACGCTGCTCATGTTGATTTCTATTTTCTATACGTGTTATATTCTGTAATTGATCTGCTTGAAACATGAAAGAAGCCTAGCGCAGCGACTAGTATGCACCTTCTCTGTGTTTGAGCCCATGGGCCGTAGCCCACATGAAACGAAGGCCTAAAGAAGCAGGGAAAGAAAGTTGACGTTCGGACATGAATTTCCATTCTTTTCGTGTGGTTTCGATGTACAAGAGATATGTCTCTAAAAGAATAAGCATATAACGATCTTTTACCAGGACATATCAGCAGGAAAGAATCAGCGGGTTACGGAAATCGTGTTCTCTGTATCATCAAAACTATACTGTAAGCATATGTGGCACCAACTCTTCATTGACAAGTTGGTTCCTCAATACGACTGGGGAGATCAACCTCCAGACTGCAAAGATGAAAGACCTCAATGTTAGCGGCATCTTAGTTGTCTACAGTACAGAACCTTTTTGCAAACATAACTGGATGCCAGACAACGGTTTTTGCAAACATAACTGGATGGCAGACAATGGGGAATGGTCGACTTACGGTATATGCTAGCCGCGAACCACTCGTTGATGATCTTCACCCATGTACTTGCCCATCCAACATCTATGCTCCACCTGATTATGAAATGAAGGATGTGAGAGGATTTTTTTTATAAGGGAAGCTTCATTACATCGAGTTGAATGTGAGAGGATGTAACTAATCCGTCTTCCACTGTCTGACACTATCATGCAAGTATACCACTGATGACTTGAAATGCTATTTTGATTTTGATTCGAGCAGTAAGTATGCATGTTGCCACTTCAAATCATATTGGACCCTTGCTTTTCTGAGCAGTTGTCTAATTTTGATGGTAGGATGTCTTACTTTCTTGTTGGATGATTAAGCTCCCAGCTAATGAACAGCATTGCAAAGTACATAGCCCCCATTGCAAACACAATGTGGAAAATCTCATAGCTGTAGGGAATGTCCTCATCCAATTGTACTTCATCATTCCGAAACTGAAAATGAATAGTTTTTGTTAATATACTGGACAAAAGTAGCACTCTGATCAAATTCTTCAAGTCAATAATGACTCACATTTAGCAAGATACATATACACATTACTAAAATAAAAAGAGAGTACACAGGAGAACTCTTTTTTTTTTCTTGAACACGCAGGAGAGCTGTGTATCATTTTAATAAGTACACAGGAGAACTGTGCATTACCATTTTGACATTTTCAAGTAAGTTGACCAATGGCATCCCTGAAGAGCATTTTATTTTACAATCTTACATAAGAGCTGTGTAACTACTTTATGATCACAGTGATTCCAGAAAAATAAAAAATACCTTCGCAAAAAAAAAAAAGAAGAAGCATATCATAGATAAAAATTGAGACTAATAAACTTACTTGGAAGGATTTGGTGTCGATTCCAGTAGAAAACGTGGCCATTACAATGGAACAAATTGCGATAATGAAGCTCTAGAAAAGCACAACTTCAATCAGGTAACGTCAATGGCAGAACTATTCAAAAGAGCTCGGATGGTTTACTTACAACAATAGTAGCTGAATCGCCATCCTTGACAATTTTCATATGAGAGTGGCACTTCCCAGTTTGCGGCTCACTACACATGTGCATAGTATGAAACTAACATCAAGCAAACTGAACAATACAAGGTTATGTTTGCAGAACAGTGAATGAAAATAAATATTAGCACAGAATACTTTGCAATATGGAAGTGGAAACTCTTCCTAGGAGTACCAACATTACAAACTCCTCAATAGTTCCAGGTGATGTAGGCTAACCTGTGGAGTGCAGACCAACAAAGGAAGACAATATATGAACTCATGATCCCAGAAGAGAGAAGACCCTCGTTAACCTTCTCAGCAAACAAAACGAACTAAAATCACAAACCTTATACATATCAGGAAGGGTAAAAACTTTTACAGATATTTGTACTTGTTAGTTACCGTAAGTGCACAGATATGCTACTAGAAACAAGGCTACTATCAGGATTGCAAATCGATATTCACATCCAAAACTTGACACTGGTTTTCAACTCAATGTAAGCTGCAGCTAAAACCTGGAGCTGCTTGCATCCTCGTACCTTGGAGTGCAGTGATACTGCCATCATTACGGTCACCAAGATTGCCGTCCATGTAATAGTGAAGATGTTGAACGCACAAGAGGAGTTGGGGACATAAAGAAAATACAGCACGCCAATTCCAACAAATGAAGCAATGTAGGAGATGGTTGACAAGAATAACCCAAACAACCCACTGAGAATCACATAAGGGTAACATGCCATGGTCAGTTCTAGCTTCAGGACCTGAAGACTGAAGTAAATAGGATGCCACAACTTCCAACACAACTAAATCAATCCTTACCATTGATTTGATCCAGGATCTGGCATCCAACGTTTATTGCACCATGATATGAAGTGGAGCATGCTTATGAGCTGGAGGAGGAGAAATATCCTGGAGGGATAATGAAGCAGAGGTCTATCAAAATAAGACCACAATCTGAAATAAATGTAAAATATTGTCCATCAAATTACCCGGCACCCAATCGAGCAACTTCACCTGCAGAGACAACAAAATAGTTTTTCTTTGAGCGTGCTAAAATTTAAGTATGGATGCACTGGTGGAAAAGTATACTAGGACCAGTACCACAAACTGAAGTTTGCATCTTTGTTTATCATAAAAGCAAGGAACTGTCCTAAGCACTAATTTCTCATACAAGCTAGGTGCTATGAAGTAAAGCAAATTTTCCAGTCTATAACTGCTGCTCATTCACTTATGCCCATCATATCTTACATTACATCTACATCAACTACATTTGGCACAGCACCGCACATAACTTACCATAAAGTTGGATGAAGATGTTAGGGATGACAAATGGGATGCCGATCGACATGGCATACACAAGAGACTTCAGAATCCAACATCCAGAATGCCACGAATTACGAGCTTCATGGAGCTTGCGAGTTCCAAATGTTGTGGCAAACATCACCCAGAAAAATATCTAAACATTCTGTAAGGAAGTGAACACCCAAGGAACACAGCACAGATAACAATGTCAAATGTTTAGTAGCCTTACTCTAAAACTAGGGCATCTACAGTTCTGAATCCTTGATCATGCTCTTAGCGTTTTATACAAGTTATATGCCAGCACATTTTAGGATTTAGTTCAAATTTGTACAACATACTAGCAACTGGATGCACAAAATCCCAATCCAAACGGGCCCTAGTTTGGTTCAGGACTCTGATTCTCTGAAACACGACAGTTGACAACATTCTAGCTGCATGCCTCGTATCGTATATACAGTGGACAAGCCCTATCAGTTGCACGAGGAGAAACGAACACCCACACACACACCGTGCTTGTGAAATCAAGGATACGAAGCAGCCCAAGCTGACCCGAAGCACTCCTCCGGACTGGAAGCACTTGGAGTCCCCTGCTCCGCAGACCGGCACATCTGAAGGTGTTAATCATCGGTGGGTGAGCACACAACACAGCAGAACGCAACCTCCCCTCCCTCAAGCCGCAAATGCGAGAAGAGCTGAAATTCTGAAGGGAGGAGAGAAGAGGAACCCACGGTGCAGGCCGCGGAGCGCCCTGGCCCCGTAGTCCCTGACGAACCAGGCCAGCAGGTTGGTGGCGAAGAAGACGAGCCCGTACGCGTACCGCGCCCGCAGCGACTGCCGCCGCCTCGCGTCGTACGCGCCGCCGCCGTCCCCGCGCTGCTCCGCTCCACCTTCCTTGGTCACGGTCATATCCCCGCGCTGCTCAGTGCTCACGCCGCCGCCGTCGTTGCCTCCCGGACTGCTGGAGCGCGCCTCTCCCGGCCGGCACGTTCAGGTTCAGCGCTGGGTTTCTGTCCTGCGTGCGCGGAGCAGCAGGGTTGGTTGCTTGGGGTCGACGCAGCAATGCCCTGCGAAATTCGGCTGCGCAGCGGCAGAAGTGAAGGGAAACGGGATGGAACTCACGGGCGCTCCGGCTCCGGCCAGGGTAGGGTGGTGCGGTGAGGAGGAGCGGCTGCCTCGTTCGCTTTGCGCTTTTATTAAAGCCGGGCGCGGGCGCGGCGGTCACTGGCACTGGCACTGGCACTGGCAGGCTACGTTGCAGGCGTGCAGGACGCAGCCGTGGACCGTGGTCCGAGCCCAGAGGTTGGGGATTGGGAGATTGGGATCGCCCGATGCGACTATCTGACGATCCGACGGCGGATGTCGGAACACCAGGGACGGGTGCCTTCACGCCTGCGGCCCCGCCCGCCAGAGAGCTGCTTTTCACGCGCACCGGCGTACGTCGAGGCGACCGTTGGGGGTCGCGGCGCTCTGTTTTAAGGCCGAACCGGGAATGGGGACTGCGGTGCCGCGCGGTGGGCTGCCAAAAAATTCCACCGAAAAAGTCACGTCGAATACTCGAAATCAAGTAAAAAAAAAACTAATTACATAGGGCTCTGTTCGGTAAACCTTAAAACCGTTTATTTTTCAGCGGTTCTGCAGTATTTTCTTCTCACAAGAAATTAGTAACAGCGTTTATTTTCAGCGGTTTTCATTTTCAGCGAACAGAGTCTTACAATATGTAACTAAAGTCCTGTTTAGATCCACTCATTTTTCTTACCAGTTTTTAAGAATCGAGCTTTTGAAAACTTCAAACAGCCCCAATTTTTGTGTCAGTTTTTAGCAGATTTTTAAAAACTAAAAAGATGTATATACATAGTTTTTGCTAGCTTTTGTGACCTACTCCTTCCATCCCTTACATCGTTTTAGACTTCAATATTTTTCCTACTGGCCGTACGTACCACAGCACACCACCAAACAACAGCAGTCCCATGCTCCCATTCAATCGGTCCGGAAAAAAAAAACGAAAACACACTCATCCCAGCGCTCCACCCCACCGACAGCCCCATGCCTCCCCACATCCAATCGGCCAGCCTTAGGGCAGCTCCAGTGTATCATTTAAACCGTGGCAGGTGGATTCAGTTTGGTTCGATGGCAGTGTATCATTTAAACCGTGGCAGGTGGATTCAGTTTGGTTCGTAGTGTGTGTAACTTCATAGTGATTAAAGAAGTATATTTTCTCTCTGTATTAGCTTCACCCACCATATAAGACTAGCAGTGTGCAGCCTGAAAGGGAATCTTTGCCATTTGTTTATGTCCTCACGTCGAACCGAGTTTGGAGTCCGATTTTCATTCTGACAACAACGGCTGCTCTTACTAGGGGTACATGCATACCTTACCAATTGCCTTGATACATGCGCTATCCTTCAAAACGACAGTATTAAACGGACGGAGGGAGTATAGAGTAATGAATGAATTTAGATTCTTAAAAATTAAAGAATTCAAACACCCCACTAATTTTTACTCAAAATCTAGATTTTAAAAATTAAAGACAAAAACTGATTTTTAAGAATCTAAAACCCATCTAAACAATGACCTAAACGAGGCCGAAGCCGTGAAGAGCACGCTCGTTTTATCGACGAAATCACGGTTTGACATCGCAGACATTGTCCTGCCGTGCGATTCGGCAAACACGCGAGCAGGTTCGTTTGCCCCCGGCTGTTGCCTTGCCCGGACGAAATCACGAAGCCATACGCTGAAAATCGGATAGCTCACCTTTGGCTAGGGCAAAGTTTCTCGGGGTTTGGTGAGGAAAAGGTCGAGCGCCCCAGATTTCGGGCAGACAGGCTTCTGGACGTTTGAAACGTGGGAGCCGTTCCCGCGACCCGGCGCAAAATGACACGGCGGTAGGTTCGTCCACATTACTGCTTTTGCTGTTCTTGAGGCGCAGTTAAGCAGCTACTATCTGCTTGTCTTGTTCTGTTTCTTCTTTGGGGGAAACTTGCTGTCATACTAGTACAGCTCATGAGCTCAATGACATTTAGTTAGGGTAAAGCGCCCAAATCATCCCTTTCACATTAGGAGAGTTTCTTCCGAATTGGTTCGGTAAAAAACACTTTCCGTTCATGGTTCTCGAAAAAAAGAACAGTGGACAGTTTCTTCCATGCATTAGCAAAGAAAGAAATTAGGCAGCTAGCTAGTAAGACACCACCAATGTAAGCAAGCACATAAATACTGTAGTAGTAGTGTTGGCATAATAAATAAATAAAGCAATGTTCAGCTTACTTGCAGTCACAAAATAGTATTTTTCTCTTACAATAATTCAGCCGTATAATTCAGTTCAACTGAATTTTAGCTCAGCATTGTTGAAATTTTTGATCACTAGACATAATGGAAAAGGGTGCCGAATGCCTTGTTCACCTCCGTCCTTCACTCCTTCCACGCCTCCAATCCGCTTAACTTGTTGAGCGCCTCCTACTCTCCTTCATCATGGATTAGAAACCCTCGAACTGTATGGAGAGGTTGTCTAGAGAAGTCGCCATGTCCTGTTGGAGCTTGGCTTGCGGGCGGGGGCTAGGGCGATGCACAGAGAATAGGAAACGATATTTTTTTTTTTGCAAAATTTATAGGCTCCGGATATCAATTGCTCGGTCCTGATGAATCCTTGCTCGATTATACACTGTATACTCAACCAATTTGGGAAAGAATTGTATATGGACACAGAGGTAGGAGAAGCAAGAGGGGGGAAGTCAGGACAGAACAGAACAAGAGGGAAGACGGCCGTTCAATAATGATATCGCCCAGTCACACAGGCCCATCCCTCTAAAAGCCCAAAACGCCTAAACACCGCATGGCCCATTCTTCAGCGCCTCCATTTCAAACCAGCGCTCAGTGCGTTTTCACTTCTCCGCCCATTCTTCCTCGGTGCTTTCTTCTGCCTTCTCATGCTCGTGACAATCCTATGCATCAGTTGCACGCACGCGGGCACGAATCAGTGACTGGTAAGAGCATCTCCAGCCATAGGCTTAAAATCAGGCCTCTACATCTCCATTTAGAAGGTGGCCTGAAAAAAATAGAAGTCTAAATTTACTCCCAACTCCAGTGGAACAAACAGCTCAGGACCCCATCAAGAGAAAAGGTGGTGTGGGACTCACGAATGATAGATGATAGGAGGTTCCTGTATCTAGGGGGTTAAGATTATAATTTGAAGGGCATGTAAAACGAGGTTCGATTTAGGGGCTTCACTGGAGTTGAATTTTTGCTCAAACTCCTAAAATTTAGGTAGAGACCTAAATAGGGGCTTGGGCTGGAGATGCTCTACGGAAAGGTTTGCTGAATGCTGATAATAAATAAAAAAATATTTTGAAAAAAAAGATAATAAATTAAAACAAGCGTGCAACACCCTTGCACGGTCATCCCCGTCCCAAAATATTCAGCCGAATCCTTTTGCCCATGGCTCGGAGTCAACCACTTAAATAATCTACTCAAAAGATGAGCCGAGCAATACACGTTTCAGTTTGAGTTAAAACATGCTGTTAAAATACCGTTTCAAAGAACAAATCACTGTCAGGCGTGCGTTCCCGCCGGTTCCCACTGGATACAAGTAACTACTGTAATTGGTGTGGACGCAAGACATGTGCTCCATGGTTGACAAACAAAGCACAACTGATATGATTTTCCTTCTGTGTTCTTCTATTGCGTTCAGATATTTAACATGACAGTTTTTGCTCAAAAAAAAAAAAAAGATTTAACGCGACAGTTGCGCAATTTTTCATGGATGATGCAAGTATCTCCATTAATTTCTCATTGCTTGGTTCAGTTCCCAACTGCTCAATTGATTAATCTTTTTAGTGGTATCCATCAACCATCATCAGCGAGATGTAATGTGATTAACCAAAGAACCACCCTACTGCTTCCCCGTTCCTGCATAATCGCTGCCAGTGCTAGTTGACCAAAAAGATCAGAGCTTCCAGCATGGTGGTAGTGGCAGCAGCACGCGCCATGCCTCCAGCCCACAGCATTCTCGATGTGCTGCTCTTATCTCTCCTGATCATCGCCGTCGCCTCCACCTCAACGTGCGCTGCACCTGCACCAGACAGTGTCTCTGCCGGTCGTCCGCTCGCCGGCGGCGACAAGCTCGTCTCTGGCAGCGGCAAGTTCGCGATGGGATTCTTCCAAACAACGGGCAACTCTACTTCTGCCTCCAAATGGTACATGGGCGTGTGGTTCAACTCGGTCCCGAAGCTGACCCCGGCGTGGGTTGCCAACCGAGAGAGCCCGCTCGCCGACGGCGGCGCCTCGTCGTCGGAGCTCACAATCTCCGACGACGGCAACTTGGTCATCTTCCACCGGGCCAGCCAATCCGTTCTCTGGTCGAGCCGGGCGAACACCACGACGAACAACACCGTCGCCGTGCTGACGAACAGTGGGAACCTCGTCCTCTCCGATGCCGCAAACCCGACCACCATCTTCTGGCAGGGCTTCGACCACATGACAGACACTTTCCTCCCCGGCGCCAAGATGGGCTGGAACAAGGTGACCGGGCTGTCCCTTGGCCTCGTGTCCAACAAGAACTCGATTGACCTAGCTCCCGGCATCTACTCCGCTCAGCCATCCTCTAGCTTCACCGACAATCAGCTGTTCCTCGTATGGAACTCTTCCATTACATACTGGTCCTCTGGGCAATGGAATGGGCAGTACTTCAGCAACACGCCGGAGATGTCAGCTCGTGCTCTGTTCGTTTTCGAGTTCGTTTACCAGGAGGTGTATTTCACATACAGGCTGAAGAACGACACGCTGATCACCAGGTACGTGCTTGACGTCAATGGGCAAGCAAAGAACATGATCTGGTCTGATGCTTCAGAGGATTGGATATCCTTTTTCTCGGAGCCAGCAGCACAGTGTGACGTGTATGCTGTCTGTGGACCGTTCACAGTTTGCAGAGAGGACGTGCTCCCGTTCTGTAGCTGTATGGAAGGTTTCTCCGTCAGGTCACTTGAGGACTGGGTGATGGGAGATCGAACAGGCGGATGCGAAAGAAGTGTTCCTCTGAATTGTGGCAGCAACCAAAGCTTAAGTGGTCTGAAGGACAGGTTCTACGCAGTGAATCATGTCAGATTCCCTGATAATGTCAAATATCTGGAAGTTGGGACTGCAGATGAATGTGCACAAGCTTGCCTTAGTGATTGTTCATGTTCTGCGTATTCCTATAACAATGGATGCAGTATTTGGAACTCTGAACTGCTTAACGTTGCACAGACATATAATAGAAGTACTGAGGGAGGAATTCTTTACCTTAGGCTTGCTGCTAAAAAGAAGGAAGCTTCAAGACACAAGAAATGGATGACACTTGGGCTGGTGATTGCTGCAGTGGGTTTTACTTTTTCTCTGTTTGTCGTATTTTTCTGGATAAAGAGAAGGCACTGCTCAGCTGCTGAATCAAGTAAAATCAGCGGGGGGTAAGTGGCTTTCAGATATAAGGATTTGCATCATGCAACAAAAGGCTTTATGGAAAGATTAGGAGGTGGTAGTTTTGGTTCTGTATTTAAGGGTGTTTTGCCTGACTCAACAGTTATCGCAGTTAAAAGACTTGATGGTGTTCGACAAGGAGATAAGGAATTCAGGGCAGAAGTGCGGTCAATAGGAATGATCCAGCATATCAACCTGATCGAGTTAATTGGTTTTTGTTGTGAAGGCAGTAAAAGATTGCTTGTCTATGAGTACATGCCAAACCGTTCCCTTGATGTCCATCTGTTTCAGAGTGATACTTCTTTAAGTTGGAGTACAAGGTACAAAATATTGCTTGGTATTTCTAGAGGATTGGCCTACTTGCATGAACATTGCCAAGAATGCATCATACACTGTGACATAAAACCTCAAAATATTCTTCTCAATGCATCATTTGTCCCTAAAATTGCAGATTTTGGAATGGCTAAATTTGTAGCAAGGGATTTTAGTCGAGCCTTAACAACTATGAGAGGAACCATAGGATATCTTGCTCCTGAATGGATCAGTGGAGTGGCTATCTCCCCAAAAGTAGATGTTTACAGTTATGGAATGGTACTGTTAGAGATCATATTTGGAAGAAGGAACTCGAGAGAAGAATATAACAGTGACACTACCTATTTCCCAATAACAGTTATAACTAATCTCATTGAGGGGAATATGCAAAAATTGGTTGAGCAGAACATACATGATCCCATCAACTCGGAACAGGTAGAGAGAGCTTGCCGAGTTGCTTGTTGGTGTATTCAGGATGATGAGTCCAAAAGACCGACAATGGGGCAAGTAGTCCAAATCCTTGAGGGCCTGCTAGAAGTCGGCATGCTTCCCATGCCGAAGGTACTTCAAGCAATTTCAGGAGGCACGAATTCGTTCAGCACATAGATAGTACTGTTCTTGAATTATATTTAAGTAAATTGCTGAAAGTTGTACTATGATTATTGTACTGCTTGGATGTCTTGAGATATTTTGTATCTTTAGTAGATAACACAAATGGCTAGTTGTCTTTGTTGTTTTGACTTGGTTTTCTCGTCTTCTTTTTATCGGTAGTTTTTTCTTGGTTTCCTCTAGTCGCCCTCAGGTGGTTGGTAGCTCTCGCTGAGTAGAGTGTTGTAATTTCTTTTTTTTTCCTTTGTTCTTTTTCTTCGTCTAATAAAAATACAGCAAAGTTTTTATCGCCTTTTAAAAAAAGAATATTTTGTACCTAGCGATTTTTGGAGAGAAACAGAATCGGGTTTGGAAAGGATATTTTTTTTACCGCCTTTCTACTTCCATTTCTAGATTTTTGGCGAGAAACAGAATCGGGTTTGGAAAATACGGGGTTGGAAACTGTTGGCGCAAAAAGTGGTTCCTTAAGCCCAACACACCAGCGAAGCCGGAAACGACCCTTAAAAGCAGTAGAGCTCTCGCAGATCCAGCTAGCTTCGGACCCGGTCTGAGAGTGTCAATAACACCCAAGCGTGCCAATCAATTTGACCTGCAATTGACAAGGAAACAGATATAATCAGTAACCCAAGGCGGAACTAACTGGTGAGTCCAGATAGTTCCAACTGTACGGCTCAAAGAGCCAGTATAATCGGAGATCGACTAGAAAGCCGACTCTGTCATGTTATAAACCAATAGTATAATAATGAAGTAAAACGGCTATCAGAATACTCATATGAAGACAATAACGTGATAGCCGATCTAATTCAGTTAATGTGTATAAAAGAAAATAGATCATGTGTACAGATCTGATTTGTACATTAAACAAGCAGAGATCAGCTAAAGCTGGTCTAGAAGGTCGGCGGCTTTAGTAAACCCTCTTCGCTAAGTTCACCAAGTCTGCGTTCGCCTGATCTAACGGCCAGCGGGTTTCTACAAACCCAGCAAACAAAGCTAGATCGTTTGATATCCAAATAGGTCTATATACACGATCTATTCGTGAAAGTATAACTGAATCGGCTCTTTAACCGATGTAGGGTCCATGAAGCACGAACGAATGCTAACATAGTCATAAACAGACTTTAAATTAAAGCAAGTCTAATCTAGCGAAACTTGTTTAGGTTAAACCTGTTGCACCGGATGACACTCAGTTTAACTTAAACAAGGACACGAAAATAAGACTTACGATAACCTCAGAACCACTTATGTCTCGACTAGAACCGAACGCGCAACATGTAACAAACAAGATTAATAGGGAATTAGCCGATGTAAGCACGGAACCGATTATCATGGTAAAATAAGCATAAGAAAGCATAAACAACTATCAGATTTAAGTGAATTTAAGGCCAAATCTATCAATCTTGATCAGGCAGAGAGATGTTATATTGATAAATAAACAACAAACAACAAATAACATCTTGATAACTTGATGAATCTAACTAAATTGCCATATTTAGCTAGAGCCGATAACTAATCCATGCGTGCAAACTGTCTCAATCTATAGCCTGTCTAACGGATGACTTTAACTAATAGATTAATCAAGCAAACAAATACGAATCGATAACTAATCCGCGCGTGAAAACCGTCCTAATCTGCATCTCGTCCACCGGATGACGGTTAACACAGATTGATCGGATAAACCAGCGTGAATCATCCTTGACTCACTGTGCTTCCCACGTCCACTGGATGACGCAAAGAAACAGAGCTTAGTAAGGACCCTGGTCCGCAATGCTTCCACGTCCACTGGATGATGCTAAAAAGACATATTTTAACAGGGGTTGACGATACTTACAAGCAAGCCTGCGTCCACCGGATGATACCCAGCCTGGATGAAGTAACTCGCCGGACTCGACTGACTCTAGGGTTTGTTGGCCGGAGCCGAAAGTTGTGTTGTATTGATGTTGTTGATTCTTTTATAATGGCTGAGGGTTTATATTTATACTCTGAGCGTAGATAGAGTCCTAGTCGAATTACAACTCATCAATAGATAAGGAAACTAACAAACTATCCTATATCTAAAATAACTTGGAGTCCCACCTTCCCTTTCATAACGGACTCCGATCGTGATCGCATCTTGGCGGCGCGGACTCTAGATGACGTCATCAATACCGACGCTGCACGCCTCCTGTCACCTTGACCCGATAACCGATTCACCGTGCAATCGGCTATTTTCCTTCCTTCCGCTGGACGGAATCTGCTTTCGAGATCGGCTATCTTCCTCTGGTATCGGCTATCTTTCTCTAGTATCGGCTATCGGCTCCCACCCCAAAATTTGGTGTTAACACATGCCCCCCAATTTTGGAATAAACTGGTTTATTCCGAAATTAGCACTTGAGCCTTCAAATAGCCAAACCGCAGCTTCCCTCTCGGCGCTTCAAACTTTCGCACCAAAACAAAACCCTAAACCGTTGCAACTTCCGCCACGGGCTTCAATCCGCCGCCGTCAGCTTCGATTCGCCACCGTCAGCTTCGATTCGCCGCCGTCAAGTCATCCCCAAGCTAATGGCGACTCCTTCCGAGGTCCCTGAGGTATCAATTTCATTGATCCGCCCCCTGATTCGTGAATCCCTCTTCAACCTCATTGAGTACGAGTTCAAATCCAGGTGCTGAGGAATGATATTCTGATTCCACTGAAGGACATCCCCGATACCTACTAACTGGGTCCGATGGGTGATCTGATCCCCAAAGATTTCATTGTTCAAGAAACCAACCAGTTCCCATTCCGAAGCTCCATGATGGGCGCCTCTTCTTGGGCCAAATCCTTCAGAAACTAGCCAAGCGTACCTGCTGGATGGAGGAACTGGTTCCGTCGCGTCGCGGCGAAGAAACGCGCGGACTAGGAGATGCGCCATCTGAGCCAATGTCTTGACCTATCATTATCAGAGATGGCAAGGAATGAGCCGCTTTTGATAGCCGCCAGTCACTTTTGGTCCAACTCCCTGAATGCTTTCGTGTTCGGAGACGGTCCAAAAACCATTACCCTGGGCGATATCCATATGCTCACCGGGCTTCAGATTACTGGATCATATGACTTCTGGGATCTCTGCTCCAGTAGCAAGAAGGACCCGTACTTCCCGAAGCTGGACACATACAAAGGGTGGAGTGGCTATGTTCAACACCACCAGAAAAACTCCTCTTCCGTCAGCGAGAAAGAACACGTCGCATTCTTGACCATGTGGCTTGAGAGATTCGTGTTCTGTGGCGCCACTGCCGGACCAGGATACCCTTATCGGGTCTTAGCAGAGAAACTGGCTCAAGGGCACTCCATCCCCCTAGGCAAACTCCTGTTGGGTGCAGCATACAGGCTTATGAACCGGGTGTTCAGTTCCTTGATTATAGGTGAAGAAGTGCAATGCATAACAGGCCCTTGGTGGTTAGTACAGTTATGGCTCAACCTGTATCTGGATAAGCTGGTAAGAACACAACTCCAGGGCCTCAACTTTCCATCCACCGAGTATTCAGAGGAGGAGGACCCAAAAACCAGAGGTTGTCAAAGTTTTGGTGAAGCTGTCTCTGCCATAACCATCCCAACTTCAAAGGGCAACATGCTGGAAACATTATACAGGGGTTGGGAACCAAATGTTACTACCTGGTTCCCTTACGAGGATGAAGATGAATTTCCAGCGCCCTCCAGCTTCAATTTCAACAACGGGTGCTCTGATGATGAGGCTATCAGCATCTTGAATGCAATCATAAAACCCTGTGTCTTGCCAGTAGACTTCAAGCACCTTCGGAGCGCAAGCGGCAAGGCAACTAGCTATCCCTCTTATGAATTTTATCACCCAAACATAGCAGCAAGACAGCTAGGTTTCAGCCAATTGCCCCCTCGGCTCCCTTTTTTGAATACCTTGAAACCCAGGGACAACATTACAGAGCACCTTCAGGCTGGCAGAATTTTTCAACTCGGAGCAAACCTGCCCACATTCTCGCCGAAGCCGTGGAATCAAATCTGCATCACCCATCACATTTTTTATGACTGGTGGGAGCGATGGCACGCTCACTTGTTCTGCCAAACTGTCCACGACAAATGCAGAGCCCTGGACTCAAACTTCCAATCTCCCCGAGCAGTAAGTGTTTCCAGCCGATTCCAGTAAAAACGGCTTTAGTCAAACATGTTACTTAACAGATATTTCTCGCAGGACCCATCATCCAATCCACCAGAGCGAGTGGAATATTATCCTCTTTGTCCGACAGCGAGGCTAGGCTCTCGAGCACTGACGCTGCGACAACTAATGTTAGGCCCTGCTGTATTGATGCCCCCTTCTGCTTCAAAACGACCAGCTGCATCTCAGCTTCAAAAGCAAGCTCCCAAGAAATGCCGTTCGATAAGAAAGGTTCAGGTATCCAGAAGTAGCATCTTCCTTTACTGCAGTATGTTCTGACTCTTAAATCGGCTTTCTATCAGGTGAAACCCCAACCAACTCAAGATACCTTAGGAGAGAAATAGGCTGAAAAACCACCAGAATCCACCGGCCATGAGGAGTCAGTTGCTCAAGAAGATGGGATCCAGGAAGAAGGAGCCAAAACTCAGGTACTACTCGTTGGGCTTTTCTTTCCTCGACACAAATGTCCTGACTGACCAAATCTTCTTTTCAAAAATACAGCCGAACAGCCCTTCCGACGAAGTCTGGGCGAACCTTGAAGAAGAGGAGTTGCCCCCTAAGAGGAATCCAGGTAACTCCTATTCGGCTGGTAGCAATTATCCTTATTTTCATACTGCTCTTACATCTGGTTTGTAGAAACCCAACTTCCCGAGGCAATGATAGCTGAGGACCCGTATGCCGCAAGAGACACTACTGCCTTAGTCGAACAAGCAACATCGGCATCAACCCTACAACCCTCAGGCCTCATTCAGGTATCCCGTCTCTGCCAGAAAATAATTAATCTATATTGTACCTTTTCTGATGAGAGAATGTATGTATTGTAGGTACCGAAGCCTTCGTCTCCCGGCTACTCATTCGACATAGAAGAATTCTGTGATAGAGACGAACTGGCCTCCTCCTCCGAGAAACTTTCAGAGCCAGATTTCAACAATCGGCTGAGTGCACTTCTACCCCCATCTAGAGGGTGATCTAGTTGCTCTGGCCTCGAATCCCGGACTGATTGATCAAATAATCGAACTCGTCCAGCAGCAATCCAATCTGACAGCCTTGAAATCCCTGCAGAGACTCGGTGATCTTAAAGTTACAGCATCAGGGATTATCACTGCTCATGGGAACCTGGCAGAGTTTGAACAGCTGAGGAGTAACAAATCGGTCAACAAATAAGAGGCCACCGGATTAGCCGATCGAGTCAGGCTGCTCAAGTCTTCAATCAGCACAGCCGAAACAGAACTGGAGACATTGAAAACAAGACGAGACCAGCTGAGAAAAAAACTGGAAGCAGTTAAGTCGGCTATCAGTGAGCGCGAAATGACTATTTCCACCAGCACGATCGAGCTCTCCCAGAAAGAAGGAAATTAGCAGCTTGGTCGTTGCAGGCAGGAAGACATGCCAACGCCTGGACCTGTTGCAGTTCACTGAAACCGGGATCAACAATTGCTGCAGGCTGGCCATGCGCTCCGTGCTAAATTAGTAGAACTGATTCAATCTTTATTAACTTTGTAACATGATGGGTGTACTGCTTGGCATGTTCTCTTCTATTTGCAACTTTGTCTTCGTGCTGTTTCACCCTGAATTTAAAAATTTAGCCTGATCTGCCTTTGATTTCATACTTTAAAGATTAGCTTTGTCCTGTTTCGAATTGACTTTGTTCAGCCTGATAAGTTTCTGCATGCGAATCGGCTCTCAGGCTTGCATTGTACCTTAGAATCGATTACTCAGCCTGATCCGTTCTACATACGAATCGGCTTTCGGGCCTGCTTCTTAGCATCGACTTTGTTCTGCTTTCCCTTAGAATCAACCCCTCAGCCAGATTCACTACGAATCGGCTTGTGGGCACTCACAATAGGATCGGCTAAACAGCCTGACCCAAAAAGCCGATCGGTGTGCGACCTATTGATGGCGGTGCTTCGTCTCCCTGATTTGGCAACTGTTCCGGATTCAAGAAACGTGGATTAACCGCAACCTAAAATCCGCCGTGGCGTCTCACTTCCCAAAGAAACCGCCTCGGTGCCCGTGTTGTCTTATAAATAGTTGGTAGACTTAAGGCAATATCACACGCCATCGTATCCGTCTCGCCGACCAACTCTTCCGGCCGCCTCCTTGTATCTATTTCGCTTCCGCTTTCCCAATCTTCGTCCACGACCATGGCCGGCAATGGAGACTGTGGGAAGCGCCCGGCGTCCGAGCCCGCCGACGGCGACGAGATGGAACGGAGCATCCACCGCATCTGGGCTAGCGTCGCCCGAATCGAGCAGACGTTAGGGTAAGTTCAATCGTCAACCTACCATCCCCTTGCTGTTTCTGTCTAATTTGATCTGCTTTCACAGTCACCAGCCATCTCTCATTAGCGGCATTGCTGGCTCCTTAGCTGGCCTGAACACCCCTGCCCCCGGTGTTGATCTTCCTCAGGTAGCCCCGGCGGATGGTGACGCTGTTCCTGCAAGTGGGACGGCCACCCCGGAAACCCCCGCCGCTGGTGACGCCGCCGGGCCCTCTGCTCCTGTAAGGGCTTCAATCAGGCGTATGATGCAAGTCAGCGGACGGGGAGTCCATAGCAGGTATCTTATTCGCCCTTTTCGCCAATCTTTAAATCTGGCTAAGTCTGCGTGCCTGATCTGATGGTTCTTTTTAGCCAACGTCCCCCGCTCCATCTGCCTTTCGGTGTACCGATCGGCGCCGGTTCCTCAATGCGTCGCATGGCGCCACAACCGAACCTCCCTCACGCTCCGGCTCGCAGCACCACCTCCGGAGCAGAATCGAACTCGGAATCATCTTCGAGTTCCCGCGACTCCAACACCGCCGCCGACGGCTGCCACTTCCACCATGAGATGGTGCGGTACCGCAATCTCTACTTCGAGTCTACCAAAGAAGCCGGTCGGCTGGATAAGGAGAATGAGGACCAGGCCGTCGCGCTCGTTGCCGCCAGCATCGATTTGGCGGAGGCGCAGGCCAACCTCGCGGAGTCGTAGGCCGCCGTGGCAGGTAATCTCTCGCTTTGTCCAATGGCGTGCACGGCGCGTTTTCCAGCACTGACCTTCCTTGTTTATGCAGCCCTGACGGCGCAGTTGCATGAACTGCGCGTGGCTGCGGCGAGTGTCATCGACGTCCTCCGCGCGCGGGGCCAAACGCAGGTGGAGCAGCTTGCGGACGTGCACCACCGCGTCCGCCAGGTGGCGATGAGCGGCGTCCGTCACGGTGCCGCGGGAGCTCTGGCCACTGCCCAGATCAACTCCGGCATCGTGCTGGAGAACGTCGAACCGGGGATCCGGGCAGGCCAAGACATGGAGGAGTTCGGCACGCTGATGATCGCTTTCGTTCCTCATGCCGACGGTCTCTCCGTGTCCATCGACGCCGAGGACGTGATTCGGGATGGCGTCAATAATCCAAACTAGATTGTATTAGGCATTTTGATGTATATGATACTTCTGAACTCGTTATGCCCGAAACAATCCAATCTGCAAGGCTGTATATTTTGTTTTTATTTTTTGGTCTAAAGGCGATGCTCATCGCATCGGCTGTTACACCTCATCGAGGGTATTTTATTTTTGTGCTAAGGGCGACTCGTTACTACGATGTCGGCCATTTTTGTCCTGAAGGCGACCCGCTTGCACGGCATCGACTGTTAGAGCCAGATCCACATGAATCGGCTATCACCCCCAACTGGGATGCTAGGGTAGTATTTCTTCAGATGCTTCCCGTTAATGGCTCTGGCGAGTCTCTGTCTTTCTAAATCTTCAAGGATGTAAGCATTACCCGGGGCGCATTCAACCACACGATACGGGCCTTCCCAGTTTGGCGACCATTTACCGAATCGGCTATCTTTTGTACCAATAGGCAGAATGACTTTCCATACTAGCTCTGATTCGGTGAAGCTCTTGCTTCTTACCTTAGTGTTGTAATACTTAGCCACCCGTACCTTGTTCTTTTCAATATATTCCAAAGCCCTAAGCCGATGACAGTGTAAATCTTCTAAACTGTCTATCATAATGTATTTGTATTCACCGGCTGTAAGCTTGTTTTGCAACGTGACGCGCCGTGTCTCAGACTGAATCTCCCATGGCAAGACAGCAGCGTGTCCGTAGACTAGCTCATAAGGTGAAGCCTTGATCGATCCATGCTGTGCCATGCGATATGCCCATAGCGCCTCGCTCAGATGCAAATACCATTTTCTGGGGTTCTGCTCAATTTTTTTCTTGATGACCTTGATCAAAATTTTATTGGAGGCTTCTGCTTGTTCGTTGGCTTGGGCATAATACGACGATGAATTATAAATCTTGATGCCCATGTCGTCGGCAAAGGTCATAAACTCCTCTGAAGTGAACATTGTCCCCTGATCGGTTGTGATCGTCTGAGGTATGCCAAACCTGTAAATAATGTGCTCCTTTACAAATTCGATCACGTCAGCTGAAGTGGCGTTCCTCAAAGGAATGGCTTCCACCCACTTGGTGAAGTAATCAGTCGCCATCAGGATCCATTTGTGACCCTTGCTCGATGGTGGGTAGATTTGGCCAATTAGATCGATACCCCATCCTCTAAACGGCCATGGCTTGATTATAGGATTCATAGCAGAGGCTGGAGACTTTTGTATATTTCTGAACTTCTGTCATTCTTGACACACTTTATAATATTTAAAACAATCTTCCAGCATCGTAGGCCAATAGTAACTAGTCCTCCTGATGATCCACTTCATCTTGTGAGCTGATTGATGTGCACCGAAGACTCTATCATGTACTTTGCTCATCAGCTTTACTGATTCCTCTGTCCCTAGGCATTTGAGCAATACTCCTTCAACAGTCTTATAATACAACTGACCATCCAGTAACACGTAGTTGGTGGCTTTGTACCTTAGCTTTCTGTAATACCCCGGGTATTACGGATTTAATTAATCTGCCATGTCATCATATTTAAATTAATCATTTGCATATGATTGTGATTAGGTCCCTAGAGTGATTTGAATTTAATTAGTATTTGTTTGTAGAATTAAATTCCCAAATAATGGTTTAAAAATTTACTTTTATTAGGGCCAAAACCTAATTCAAAATCTAAAAGGAATTTGGAGATAGTCCCTTAATAAAAGTTTTAGATCTTTTAAAATGGAACAACTTTTATTTTTGGAGATTTCAAAGTTCTGTGGTGAAAATTCAAATTTATTTCAAAACAATGATTTAAAACTTAGTTTTAGATTGGCATTTCAAAAATTAATTGGAATCTGGTAAAACTTCCTAAATAGAAGTTGTAAAGCTCATTGAGTAGAACAACTTTTATTTTGGCAATTTTTCAAGTTGTTGTGTAAAATAAAAAGTAATTTTGAAAATGCAGTTTGAAATTCAAAAACCAAGTTTACCCCTTTTGCTGTAGTTTCAAAAATATTTCGAATTTGGATTTAGTTCCAAAAGCAAAGTTGTTCAGAATTTCAAACCCTACAACTTTTGTTTTTGCAGTTTTTCATGTTGTTATACAAAATCAGTCGAATTTGGTCAAAAAACCGACAGCCCTGGGGTCTAGGTGCTACAGTGAAATGCCCCCTCTTCCTGTTCGCGAACAGAGCCGGCAGCCGCCGTGTCGCGCGCGGGCGCGCGGCCGCCCGTGCCGGCCGGGATCGTGCCCCCGCGACCTCGGCAGATACGGGCGCGCGTGCGCCGCGTCGTCCTGGTTCTGTCCCCCTCGCTCCCGGCCTTTAGAAAGGCGACGAGGCCCTCCCCCTCGCCATTTCTTCTCTCCCGGCCACCTTCGAGCTCTCTCGGTCGCCGGCCAAATTGGTCGCCACCGAGCCATCATCACCCTCTCCATCTTGCAGCCAGCTAGCTAGCTTCCTTGCGCATCTCCTGCGACCGTCGGCGGGAGCTGTAGAGCTTCGTAACCACCGAAACACCGGTGTCTCCTTCGCGGGCGGACAGAGCGCCGCCGCGAGCTCCGCCGTCGTCTCGAGCTAGTCTGGGTAAGCTCTAGACCTCGGATTCTTGCGTACCGTGATCTCCGTGACCCCTTGAACCTTACGCGTGCGTCGGCGTGCTCTCTGGCTCCCTAGGTTCGCCGGAACGCGTGTTCGCCGTTGTGCCGAGCCGCCGGGATCCGCCGCCGTCGCCAAGTCGCCTTCTCCGAACCACCTCCGTCTCCACCGACCCCTCGGCCAGCTTCGTGGTGAGCCCCAGATACTCGCGCACCTTTTTCCCCTCTCTTTACCGGCTTGTGCTCGCCGGCGACGTGCTCGCCGCCGCCACCGAGCCGCCGCGTACGTGTCTCCAGGTGCTGCGCGCCTCGGATCTCGTCGTATCTTAGCTTGGTAGACTCGCCTTGGAGTGTAGAGTCCGTCAGTGCCCTCGGCTTCGTCCCTCGGCTCACCGTCGGCGAGCTAGGGGCGGCGAACCGCCGGCGCCCTCGCCTCTGTCAGAACAGAGGAGAGGCCAGGGGCCTCGGGTTAGAAGGAGAATAAAGGCAGGGGGTTAAGCGCGAAGTTCATGACTCATGTGAATAGTGTAGATCGGACCGCGGGTTGATTTCCAGTTTCCCCAGGGTCTCTTTTGCAAAGCCGTCGGCGCCGGGCGCGGGCAGGCCGAGTGGGCCGGCTCGCTCTGGACTTGGGCCGTAGTGGGCTGATTTGGTCTTTTCTTTTTCCAGTGAATTTCAAAATGCTTTTCTTTTATATATTCATGTGAATAGTGCTGATGTTTGTTAATTTCATATGAATTAATCTGCTATGTTTAAAAATGTGAAAATAATTGTGTACGCTCTCTGTAATATGTAGTATTTGTTAAAAATATAATATAGGGTGTTCCAGTGCCTTTAATCTGCTGTATAAATCAGTGAAGTAATTAATAAATGCAAGTTTGTGTAATTTTAATTAATTCTCTGTAAATCCAAAAATCATGAAATTTATTGTGGCTCTGTTTGGTGATAAAACCTAGCTGTTGGTAAAGTTTGGTTGCAATTGAAGTTAGTTTGGTCAATTAATAAATATATGTGAAATTAGGGATTAATAAAGTAAATAGAAAAATGAATTTAGGTTTGTTGTGTGAATTTTTGGGTTGAATGAAGACCAAGGATCTTTCGCTGTGTGATCCTTGGCAATTCGAGAACTTAGTGCTTGATAGTAGTCATAAAGCTGTGTAGCGGCTTTCTGTGACCGTTAAAAAGGTCAATAAAACAAAAGTAGGAAACATTACTTTTACCTTCCGTAGATTGTTTACAACTTTACCGTGAAGGAAAGTTGTACTCAAGGTATTAATGGTTTACTTCCAAGCATTTCAATTGTTGCCCTCATGCCACGCTAAGCATACATCATTGCATACGTGTAGTGCCCGTTCCCGAGGTGGTCCAGGTCGAGACTACTACTGAGGAGGCCACTCCAGAAGTCATCCAAGGATTCGACATCTGCGGGACTGATCCCGATCCGACGCTGTACACGATCCAAGGCAAGCCCCGGTGCATTCAGCCCCTCTATTACAAAATATTTATAATTCGAATTAATCTACTGCATTAGGTTGATAGGAGTTGATTGTCACCTATCCAGATGCATTGTCTCAAATAAATACCCTGAAACCTGATTTAAATAAAATGGTTTGAGAAATGCTTAGGCATGCTTAATGAACTTAGCTTTGCGTAAAAGAAAAACTATTTTCTGTGCCATGATTATACTTATACTTTGATTGGTGAAGAACTGGTTATCCGTTGGTCGATGTGTATTTGGGTTGGAGTCCCAATGCATGGTCGCTTTCGGAGTAGATTGGAACTGGTCGATGTCTTGGAAACGTGTTTCGTTGGGTGGCCAGCTCATGGGGCGGCGTTCCCTATGTCTCACTCACCCGACAGGCACGATAATAAAAACTGTCGGGTAGTCTTGTACTTGGGTTAGAGTCCCAATGCAGGATTGACGGCAGGAAGGAAGTAGGGACCGTTCGTTGTAGGCCTGCTGTGATCATGATGAACAGCCTAGCCACATACCAATGCGGAAAGCCTAGAGTTCGGTGACGCTATTGCTGGAACCGACAACCACGCACTGGGAGTGGAGAGATGGCGAGAGTAGCTTGTACCCACGTGGCCGGCGTGCCTGGATAAGAGTGGAGTACTGTGCTCTCGGGTGGCGCAGGACCGGTTCCGGGATAGCAAAGCCGTGACAACGGGTTGGTATATGTATGCCGGCGTGCTGCATATGCAGTGTGGTTAGAATCCCCAGCTGGGTACTTTCTGGATTCGAATCGACGTGCTCCTCGGTTATGGAGACTTGATCCTCACACTCTACACCGAAAAGTGGTTCTCAACTAGGTTATCTGAATGAATAAAGTAATTGAAAGAATGATGATACATGAGTCTGAATATTGGAGCTATAAATATGATTATAATAATGACAAAATAAAATATGGAACAGGATAGATTGCTTTTCTGCAAACTCCTCATCCTCTGCTAGCCTTACCCATAGCCTTGCATTCCTGAGTCTCATTTTACACCCTTAGTCGGGTAAGTCTTGCGGAGTACCCCAAGTACTCAGGGTTTGTTAACCCCGTTGCAGGAGGACCGCAGTCGGAGATCTGTCTTGCTCCATGTTGCGTGACCGTGGTCGAAGAAGAAAGCAGCGATGAGTGAAGTGGAACCCGTGGGCAGGGTTCGAGTTATCTTATCTAGTATTGTGTAACTATTCCACTGCTACTGTTATGTCCTCTGGCCTGTAATAACTATATTTGAATCCTATTTGAACAACTGGTTTGTAATCTAAATGTTATGTAATCTTCCGCACTGTACTCTGATGTATTTTATTATGAAACGTTGTAATCCTGTGATGATTCTGCAATGGTGATCCTGTCGGAGAAAGGGCGCTAATGTAGCCCGACAGACCTGTCTAGATCATTTGGGACACGGGCCCGGCTGTCAGAAGTCGTTAGTGACAATGACAGGTGCCAGTGGGCCAGGTGATTTAGCCGGTTCTGTTACAGTTGGTACCAGAGCATTCCATTGCTAATCATTATGGATTACTTTTCAAAAATTTCAAAATGTTTTGGATCATAAAAAGTTTAACCTATTATTTTGGGTCCAAATTGCTTCTATCCTTATCTTGTTCAGTAGTTCTTGCCTTGTTCTATATTTTACCTTACGGGATTAAGGTAGCATGTGGAATGATATTATTATTAGCCCTATGTTAAAAGTTTATTTATGTATGTAGGTACCTTGCATGATTTAAATTCGTAAGTACGTACATGCATCATGATAATCACACCTGTTAATTAACTTCCTCCTTAAAGTGGGTTTTTGGGATAGTTTACCAAACCTATTCTTGCTAACCTATTATATCTTAAAATTCCACTTACCTTCTCCAGATGGCCCGTTGCAAGCTCACAGCACGCAAGATGACCGGACCACGTGGCGTTCCACGCCACCAGTTGGCGCCACGCGCTGGCGAGGGCGGAGCTTCTGGGAGTCGCTCACCTCGTCGCAGCAGCGAGGAGCTTGAGGCTGAGGTCGGAAGGCTGCAGGATCTAGTCAGGCAGTGGGAGGAAGAATACAGAGTGGCACGTCTCAACCACTACCGTGACGTGAGGGCCAATCGAGATCTGCGTCGAGAGATCGATCGCCTGACCAAGCAGAGGGATGAAGCTTGGGATCGTGAGGAGACGATCATGGACAGGATGCTCGAGGCGGAGCAGCGTGTTGGTCAGCTTGAGCTCTACAACAACGTCTTGCACGAGGAGGTGCATGAGCTCTATGGTGAGCTCCACCCTATTCCTGCACTGCAGGAGGAGGATCCTGAGTTGGGAGTTGTCCTCGGTCAGGAGGATGAGGACGTGGAGGACGTTGACGTGGAGGTCGAGCCGGTCGAGGTCGTCGAGGCAGATGCCGAGGAGGACTTCGAGGAGATCGACGAGGACAGTGACGCTTCTGGCGCGTCTGGGATCGATGAGGACTAGGCCGGTGTGGCCTAGAGTTGTCAGCTAGATGCTCTCTTTTGTCTGTAATATAGGTGCTTGCCTAGAAAACCTTAGTTATGGGTTGTGGGTCTTGTCTGGGCGCAAGCCATGTTGTGTGAACCTTGTAATATTGCTGTGTACTGCTATGTTTGCTTAACTAATATAAGACTCAAGTTGGGTTTGCTTATTAACAGATGGGAGACAATTCTGATAATGCAACTGGTATTCCCCAACCACCTCAGTTTCCACCCACTCTGGCAGAGGCCATCGCGGCATTGACCAATGTTGCAGCGCTGCTAGCTCAGAATCAGCAAGATCGTGGTGGACGTCGTGGCCGCCGCGATAATGAGGATACCACCTATGTTGACTTCACTGACACCCGCCCACCAGTGTTCACTAAGGCTGATGAACCTTTGGAAGCTGATGATTGGCTCCGTACCATGGAGCAGAAGTTTAGTCTGATTCACTGCACCGAGATCCAGAAACCGCTGTTTGCTGCTCAGCAACTCCGTGGCCCTGCGACTACTTGGTATGCCAACCTGTTGGCTGCGCAGGATGCTGGACATCAACTTACCTGGCAAGAGTTCCGTGACGCCTTTCGTGCTCATTACATCCCTGCGGGTGTGATGAAATTGAAGCTGGATCAGTTTCTGGCACTGAAGCAGAATGAGTCTACTGTCGCTCAGTATCTTGGGCAGTTCAACCACTTGGCACAGTATGCACCTGAGCATACCAACACTGATTCTAAGAGGAGAGCCTGCTTTGTCAGAGGTCTGAATTTCAAGATTCAACGCAGTCTGTCTAACAACCTCAAGTGCACTTTTCATGAGGCAGTGGATAGTGCAATAGCTTTTGAGGAAAGCGACCGTCAGCTCCAAGAAGAGAAGAAAAAGAGCAAAAGGTCTAGCTCTTCTGGCAGTCAGAAACGCCAGAAAGTTATCTATCATCCTACCCACCATAACCGTCCGTCATATCCCCATCAGCAGGTAGTTGTGCGCACTGCCGCTACCTCTCATACCTCTAATCAGCAAAACACCACTCAGCCGAATGCCCCTGGCGTTCGTATCAACACTCCACAGACCAACTACAATCACCCATGCTACAACTGTGGAAAGATAGGACACTGGGCCCGTGATTGCCCTTTTCCGAAACAGAACAACCAGAATGTGCAGAAAAGTCCTGGTGTTCCGCAACAGCAAGTTCAGCACCGTGGTCACCAGCAGCATGCTCAGAAGGGCAAGATTGTCAAGAAGGCAGGTCGGGTTTATTACACTCAAATTGAAGATATTCCTGCTGGAGAACCCGTCATGATGGGTAAGTTTCCCGTTGCTAGTCATTCTGCCGTTCTGCTATTTGATTCTGGTGCATCTCATTCGTTCATCAACCGTACATTTGTGGTTAAGCATGATATATCTATTGGGGAGATAAAGGAAGATTTCCTTATACATTCGCCCGGGGGGCGTATAACTACTAAAGAGGTAGTTCAGGGAGTACCTATAGAGCTGGGAGGGCATAGGTTCCCAACCACAATGATAGTACTTAAGAATCAGGATATAGATGTGATATTAGGTATGAATTGGATGTATCAGCACAAGGCCTTGATTGATGTGTTGAATAGAACCATAAGAGTGAACATACCTAATAGTCAAACTCAACTTCTTATCCAACTTCCATTGCCCGTAAGAAAGATTGAAAAGACCGTGCAAAGGTTGTGTGCCACCGCAGTTGAAGAAGTATTGAAGATTCCAGTGGTCTGGGAATTTCCAGACGTATTTCCTGATGAGTTGCCTGGTTTGCCACCTGATCGAGATGTGGAATTTGCTATTGAGCTAAAACCTGGAACCGCACCTGTATCTCGTAGAGCCTACAGAATGCCTCCCAAGGAATTGGCAGAGCTTAAAGTGCAGCTACAAGATTTGCTAGATAAGGGTTTCATCAGACCCAGCTCATCTCCTTGGGGTTGTCCTGCCATCTTTGTCAAGAAGAAAGACAAATCCCTCCGACTCTGTATTGATTACCGTCCACTCAACGAGGTCACCATCAAAAACAAATATCCTTTACCCCGTATTGACCTACTCTTTGACCAGCTGGCTGGAGCTAAGGTGTTTTCCAAGATTGACCTTAGGTCTGGCTACCACCAAATAAAGATCCGTCCCGAAGACATCCCAAAAACAGCTTTCACCACTAGATATGGCCTATATGAATACCTCGTCATGTCTTTTGGCCTAACCAATGCACCCGCCTATTTCATGTACCTCATGAATTCTGTCTTCATGCCTGAGCTCGACAAATTTGTTGTCGTATTCATTGACGACATCCTGATCTATTCTAAAACACCCGAAGAACATGCCAACCACCTCCGTATCGTCTTGAACCGTTTAAGAGAACATCAACTCTATGCCAAATTCAGCAAATGTGAGTTCTGGTTGGACCGAGTTCCATTTCTTGGGCATATCCTGACAGCGGAAGGTGTGTCCGTAGATCCAAGTAAGGTGGAAGAAATCTTGAACTGGAAACCACCAACCACTGTGCACCAGGTTCGCAGTTTCATGGGAATGGCGGGATATTACCGCCGATTCATTCCGGATTTCTCAAGAATAGCTAAGCCTATAACCAACCTATTGAAGACTCAGGTCAAGTTTGTCTGGTCGCCAGAATGCGAAACAGCGTTTCAAACCTTGAAGAGATGTTTGACCACTGCACCAGTCCTTGCTCAGCCAGATATTGAAAAGCCGTTTGACGTGTATTGCGATGCGTCGGGTACTGGCCTTGGTTGTGTTTTGATGCAAGAGGGCCGAGTCATTGCTTATGCTTCACGACAACTCCGGCGTCATGAAGAGAATTATCCCACTCATGATCTTGAATTGGCAGCTGTGGTTCATGCATTGAAGATCTGGCGTCATTACTTGTTAGGCAGCACATGCAATGTCTACACCGATCACAAAAGCCTAAAATACATCTTTACACAAGAAGAATTAAATATGAGGCAACGAAGATGGCTTGAGCTGATAAAAGATTATGATATTGAAGTGCACTACCATCCTGGTAAAGCTAATGTGGTTGCCGACGCACTCAGTCGGAAGGCTCATTGTAATTGCTTGACTGTGAAGCCATATGACCTATCGTTGTGTTACGGGTTAGAAAAATTGGGCATAGAAATAGTCCCTCAAGGCAGTTGGAACAATATCAGCATCAAACCCTCCATCCGTGATGAAATCGTGGCTGCTCAGAAACATAGTAAAGGTATCAGGCACATCAAAGAGAAAATCCAAGCAGGGAAAGCAGATTGTTTCAGAATTGATGATGAAGGGATTGTATGGTTCAAGAATCGGCTTGTAGTTCCAAAAATTCCAGAGTTACGTGGCAAGATTCTTGACGAAGCTCATTTGCCAAGATACTCCATTCATCCGGGAAGCAACAAAATGTATCATGATTTGAAACAGAAGTTTTGGTGGACTAAGATGAAGATCGAGATTGCTCAGTATGTAGCAAAATGCGACACTTGTCAGAAAGTAAAAGCTGTACACATGAAGCCTGGTGGAGAGCTGCAACCATTACCTATTCCTGCATGGAAATGGGAAGACATCAGCATGGATTTCATTATGGGTCTCCCAACAACCTCTAGGGGTTTCAATTCCATCTGGGTTGTTGTGGACCGCCTCACTAAACAAGCTCATTTCCTACCTGTCAAGAAAATGTACAGGGCTCCGCACTACGCCAAGCTATACATAGAAAATCTGATGAAGCTACATGGAGTACCCAAGACCATTGTCTCTGACCGAGGTACTCAGTTCATATCCCAATTTTGGAGATCCTTCCATAAATCATTGGGTACAAAACTCCTGCATAGCACAGCCTATCATCCTCAGACTGACGGACAGACAGAGAGAATAAATCAGATACTTGAAGACATGTTAAGAGCCTGTGCACTCAATTACCCTGAGAAATGGGACGAGTGTTTGGCATTGGCCGAATTCTCGTACAACAACAGTTACCAAGAAAGTATAAAAATGGCTCCATTTCAGGCAGTATATGGCCGCAGGTGTCGTACTCCATTGAATTGGTCCGAGCCTGGAGAAAGATGGTTCTATGGAGTTGACTTGGTCAATGAAGCCGAAGAGAAGGTTCGACTGATACAGGAAAATTTGAAAGTGGCACAGTCACGACAGAAAAGTTATGCCGATCAGCGGCGCAGACCTTTGACATTTCAGGTTGGAGACTATGTATACTTGAAAGTTTCGCCCATGAAAGGAGTT